>JAVJIF010020596.1:0-67058 GCA_038442645.1 Agave tequilana
AAATGATCTCTCTCATTAGAAAGAACTGGAAGACAACTAGAAGCCAAAAAGAAGGATGAACACAACCTTTTCAAAAGAGAAAGAACTTGCCTTCCATGCATCCTCAGATAGGGACAATTCAGATGACGATAAAGAGGAGATGGCAATGCTCTCAAAAAAATCAGAAAATTCTTGAAGCAAGGTAGTTTAATCCTATATGTTTTAATTGATAAAAACAGGTCATATGAAGAAGATTGCCCATTGCTCAAAAATAAAGAAAATTTAAGAGCAAAAAGTTCAAAAAGAAGAAAGATTATCAAGCATCATGGGAGAATAGTGATTCCTCTTCCTCTGATGAAGAAGAAGCTACTGATCATGCCAACATTTGTTTCATGGCCCAAGAAGAAGATGAGGTACAATACACTGAACTCTTACATGCATTTCATGAATTATATAATGATCTTAAGAATGAAAAGATAAAGTATAAAGTTTTGTCAAAGGAAAATGAAAAACTTATCAAAGAAAATTCATGTTTGTTTCTTAAATTTCTTCTATAAATTCTCAAAAAGATGATTTGAAAAAATTATATCATCATCGAAAAAGGAAATGAGACTTTTATAAAAGAAAATGTAATGCTTAAAAAAAGAAACTTTAAATGAAAGAATTTCTATTTTAGATAAAGACATATCAAGTTTCAAAATGAAATATGAAGAGATTTTGAAAAATGTGACTAAATTTAATCAAGAAAAAGAAAAGTTAAATGATTTGTTATCATATCAAAAGATGTCACATAATCATTATGGTTTTGGATTTTTGAATCAGAATGGAAAATCTACACATGTTAGTAAAAAGAATCATAATCCATATAATTCTTTTGTGAAAAGAAATACTGATATTATTTCAAAAAGAATTAAGAACAAGTACATATAGATTTCTAAAAAACTTAAGCATTTTGATAAAAATACTTATATTGCACCATACATACATTCTATATAATTCATGCAATTATATGTGTATACTAACAGATGGAAACCAATTCAAATTGGGTTTGAATTCCTAAAGGTTAATGCTTTGATCTTATTGTGATTGGTACCATTCTAATGATTATCTTTCAAGTATCATTTAAAAAGTTTGATAAGAAAAATATTTCAAAACATTTATCATATATATAGTTTTATGATTATTTTTGCCAAGGGAGAACACATGTTTTTCTATATGTGTTATAACTTGTTCTATGCAGGGGGAGAGCATATAACATATTCTCTGCAGGGGGAGTTTTCATGCACACAAATTGTCATCATCAAAATGGGAAGAATGTTGGAACTTGATTCTGATGATACATTTGTGAAGCCATTTCATTGGAGCTCTATCTCACAAGCTTATACAACGTTCTACATGCTCAAGACTTTCCAAGGATAATGGCTATGGATGTGTATTGTAATATTTATTAGAATGTTAGAAGTCTTGGAACACACACACATGATAAGCCTATTAGTTGACTTATACTCTTGATTAGTCGACTTATACATCCTGCAGTTGACTTAACATTTTATGTAGTCGACTAACCTCTGTCCTGAAAAGTTATCAACTCTCTGATTCTTGACAGTTAACATTGTTAGTCGACTTATCAACTTTATTAGTCGACTAATACCTGTTGTAGTCGACTAATATATTCTGCTGATCGACTAATTTCAGTTTTCAGAAACAAGTCTCTTGTATCAGCCATACCCTAGTCGACTTGCCCCCTTTATAAGTCATCTACTACAGGCAAAAATCAATACCCTAGTTGACTAACCCCCAACCTCAAGTCGACTAATGGCAATTTCTAACTGTTAGACATTTTCTGATTTCTGGTGTTTTATCCAACGTTTCAAAATTCAAATTCAAGTTAATAACTTTTCTAACTGATATAGATTTCACCTATAGATACAGATGTTGTCCTAGGCTAAAAACACTAATTCATATCAATAGTTTTCTGCCCAAAAACTCTGCTAAAAAATCTATTTTTCAGAAAACTATTTCTACTTTCAATTTTTCTCTCAATTCCAATCCTTTAATGAAGATTTCTGAGAGTCCACTATAAGAGTCCTTGTTCACGATCACATACAGATTCAAGGCTTATAGGATTGATTGTATTTACTCAAAGAGAAAGATTGTACAAGAGCGACTTCGGGTTGAAGAGAGGTTGTACAAGGTGTTGTATCTTCTTGGTTGTAAGAAGAGTTGTATACATTTGGCAAAGGGAATTGTCAAGTGGTATATAAGGTGTTGATTTTGGGTGTACAAAATCAAAGGTTAAAGGAAAATCTCAAGCGGGTGGTGTGGGACACGGAAAAAGAGTGGGAGGTGTAAAATTTCCTTGAATCAGATGAAAAATTACAACAGACTAATCTTCCGGTTACAAGGGAGGGAGGATGTTGAAGCTTGAATCCCCCCTTTATTTAGTGCTGGGTTCTTCGTGTGGCGGTGGAGAGTGAATCTTGTTCTCCGTTGACTAGATGACCGTCTGGACCGTCAAGGGATCTTCTCCTTGGCAGGTAGAAGGAGTAACTCAGCCCCGTCTACCAAAACTCTAAAAGAGAAGGTAGGCGAAGAGCAACTTGTACGCAGCAAGTTAGCTTGAAGAGTCGAGCTCTCTCTCTCTGTATGTGTCGCGTCTGTTGATATCTCTCGGTCTCTTTATGTCTCTTGATGCTGATCACCAAAAATTCGACCCCTTCTTCATAGCGACGGGGCTATTTATAGAGGTCCCAGGGGTGAACGTGCCCCCTGAAAACGCTCCACAATGAGGGCCAACTTCCCGCTACATGGGCGGTAACTAACCCACGTGCTTGCTAAAGACATGCCACGATGGGGGCTGATCTCCCCTACGTGTGGGCAGTGATTGGTCCCTTAACCAAGGCGGTTATAACTGAGACGCGGGTGTCAGGCCAACGCGCCTTGATGCTGAGACGCGGGTGTCAGGCCGACGCGCCTTGATGCTGAGACGCGGGTGTCAGGCCGACGCGCCTTGATGCTGAGACGCGGGTGATAGTCCCTCGCGTCTAGAGCTTGAAACTTTGCTTTTCAATGGCTTGTCCTCCAGTAACTTTTGGACAGCCTACAGAACCCCCTCCAAAGTTTTCGATATTCCGCAGTTAACTGGGACGGATTTAGAAATACTTTAGATTTTAGCCATATTTGCTTTCATGACTGGACTGTTAGTGCTCCGGGTTTGATCTATTCTGGAGTTGGTCTTCGTGAGTGTACTGTTGAACTCTTTGAAGCCACCGGAGTTGATCATGTTGAGTGTCTAGATACACAGTCTAAACCTCCCCGTTTGCTTTTAAGTCTGTCACGGGTGCGCTTTAAGCCAGGAGTGATTGGTCTTCTGCTTGTGCCAGTGTACTGTTGAACTGATTCGCAGAAGCAGGGACTGAACGCGGGTTCCTTTTTGAAAAGCAAAGATGAGACTGCTTTAAAGACACGACTTCTTAGCGAGACGCGACCTTTTGGCAATGGAAACGCGATTGATCTTCATAAGGCAGACGCGATGTTCAGCTGAAGACGCGAACTTCGGAGAGACGCATCTTTTGAATATAGACGCGATTGTCTGGGCGCATTTATGGCGATGCTGACGGGGCATATCCATCGAAGGGACATGGCCGTCGGGTGTGAGTCCGTGCCACGTCATGATTGCGTTGCCAGTTGGCCTAGGGAACCGACGGGATTTCACCTTTTGGCGCGCGGATTTCCTGGCTCATTAAATGATCCGTGCCACGTGTCGAGTGACGATTCGCCAGCGGAGTCATGGCGCATGATCTTCTCTGTGCGTTAAAGTGATTTTGTTCCACGCGTCGAACAGAGATTCGCCGCAGAATTCATCGGGCCATACGCTGCGTATCTTCGCGAATCCTTGTGCCTATAAAAGGCCACAGTTGGGAAGATTCCTCTTCTTCTCCGAACGCACTCGCTGATAAAATAAGAAAGAGAATTTCCCCTTCTGTTCATCTGTTTAACCTCAGATTGAATTAGCAATGGCACCCAAGACCAAGCCGACTGCTTCTTCTTCAAAGGCGACCGTCGCCGAGGCCCGGAGGGGCAGCTCCTCCTCTGCGCAGGATGTTGTTCTCCAAGGTCTCCAAGGTAAAATGCCTTTTAGGCGTGAATTTCGCCATTAAAGGAATTTTAACTCGTGTTTGATTCCCAGACGCAGTCTTTGGGTTGATAATCGAGGCGCGGGTTTGATGACCCGGTGCCATTCGGTCCTGCCTTTTGGACCCTTCACTTAGAATATTTCTAATTGTGAAGGGTTTAAACGCGGACTTTGATCCTTGCGTTCTGCAACATCAGGTGCTGGTTCTTACAGTCTGGCGCCTGAGTCCAAGTACTTGAATCTCATAAGTCTTGGTTTGCAAAACGCGGATCTTGCAGGTCTGGATGCGGATTTGATAATTCCTGCGTCCAGTATCTCCTCTGCGTTTGGACGTGGATTCGCAGGTCTGGACGCGGGTTTGATAATTCCTGCGTCTAGTATCTCTTCTGCGTCTGGGTTATGAACACTTAGCATTTTTTCCTTGCTTTTGATAAAGTATCTAACTAAGTGTCCTTTTCTTTTTGCAGCGCCACACCTTACTACTTCACTCGCCAAGACGCGCCACTTTGGACATGTAGGTGGTGCTGATCGGGACTTGACCTTTGTGCTACAAAGGACTGTCCCTGTGACTGCTGACCAGTCGCAGGCTCGTGAGGAGAGGCTCTCGAATGTTGACATGAGGACTCTTCGGGTGCTTATGACCGATGCAGCATTCACAACGGATGCTGGCATCAAGCTGGAGAAGCCTGCCTTCTTCTTCGGAGATCGTATCCACGATGGCGGCTATCGCGTGTATGACGGAACTTACAAATGGCTCCGTCAAATAAGGGGTGGAAGATTCTTTCTTCCGGGCATGGAGAGGATGTTCCCGCTGTCCTATTTCCAGCACATGTCCGTCCCTCGGAAGATGGAATGGGACCTTTCCCGATATGTCCCTGAGATTACTCTCGGTGATTTGGGCTCCCATAAAGTACACCGTCATGATAGCCATGACAGGTCGGTTATCGGCCTTTTCCCTGGGTCGCGTAAGTCTGAGGTTCCGGCTGGAGAGATATCACAACTTGGCACTACCTTCCTCAACGCATTCATGGAAGCGGAGGGTGATTATCCGGTTGGGTTCCGTGCGCCCGGGTGGGTCCATTCCACGGAGAACTATTGGTGGGGCAGGATGGTCGGCTTTGTCCTTACCGAGCTCGGGGATCTGCTAAAGCGTGTGGGACTGTACTCGGCAGTCAGGGCCGTGCAGTGGGGGATCCCTCAAAGCTCTCAGAACTTCTTCGGGGTTCTAGAGCGTTATAATTCTTTGACGGGGACGTTCTTCACTCCGGTCGGGGAGATGGGCCTCGCTCTGCACGAGCTGCATGAAGTCTCAGGATTGGCAACAGGGGACATTCCCTATGAGGAATATGTCCCGACCACTGTGGAGCTTCACCTTTTGAAGGAGGAGTATCCCCTAATATATGAGACCTACTGGGAAGTGCTATGTCACTTCCACATTTGCGGCCAGATAACCAAATGGCAGTCGCAGGGAGTCAAGCAACTGTCTTGGGCCAGTTACTTGTTCAACAACGTCAACACAAAAGACCATCTGATAACCCGATTGGCTCCCAGCTCTGATAGGGAGATTGAAGACAGGATCGACCAGGCTTCTGACAGTTTCTACACCACGGAGTCGAACGAGGACGGTTTCGACCCTGACTTGGTTTTTGAAAGCTTTCACCACCAAGCCCGGACCCCTATCTTCGATCGGGCGCTGTTGGTGGGCTTTCTGATGTTGTGGCTGAAGCGTTGTGTGGTGCCCACGCTGCCACATGAAGTTATTGTCGCTGACGTGGTGTACCCGGCGGTGCTCCTGGCTCATGGCAACCCCATAGCCCTTCTCCCGGCCGTGGCGGCTGGTATTCAGAGCGGGCTGCGGGCGCTAGCTAAGAATTTCTGCGAGCCACCGAAAACTGCAGATTCGAGGGAAAGCTGTATGTTGACTCAGAGGGGAATCCGACGGTGAAGCGTCCCAACCCTCGGGTCGAGCTGCCTTACACGTACCTCATGGCTTGGTACGTGATGCATTGCCCTTCCTTGATGACAGCGGTGCGTTGGAGGGAGAGTTTTGTCCCTTTTGTACAGCGGTTGGAGGGTTCGAACTGGCGTGATCCTTATATATATTACGTCCGGAAGTGCCTTTCAGATCCTGCGAACTACCAGCTCAATCGTTGCCTCCCCCAGATCCCTGGTGCATCTTTCGGGGATCTACTTATTGATTCCGCGGGCCCAGATGATTTCACGAGGCTATCCACGGGAGCCTTCTGGTGGTTGCTCAATATTCGGCCCGGATATGTGCTTTTCCGGCAAGAGACGTCATGCACCATTGAGCCGTACATGCCGAATCGCTTCGCTCGACAGTTCGGCTATGATCAGCTCTATGTCGGGAACCCCAATGCTCGACTCGCCTTCGAAGGGAACCTGTTCGAGGGTGCTCGGGCCTGGTACTACAGTGTGGCTGGAGGGACGGGAGCAACTTTTCGTCTACCTCTCGAGGGGCCCAAGTGCCATATGAGCCTCAGCTTCTGCATTTGGTACTCCCAAGCCATCCAGACACCAGACTTTTTTCCGGCGTCTTCATGCATCGAGAGCATCAATGCAAGTCTCGAGGCAAGGACAGAGTCCGGTAAACCGTCAAAACTCGTAGAACAGTACCTGAAGGCCCAGAAGGAGGTCGGGAGAAGAACGAGAAGGGAGCCACGAGCCACGGAGCCACGACCACCAAGGGCGGAGCCGCAAGCGACTAAGGCGGAGCCGCGAGCAACAAGGGCAGAGCCGCAAGCAACTAAGTCTCGACAGGCGGTGAGCAAGCGTCGTCAGGGCTCTACTTCTACTGCTGGGCCTGCCCATAAGAAGGTGCGGAGAGACTTGGCGCAAGCAGTTTCTCTACCAGCGGCCATCCCTTCTGGTGTCAGGGAACTGAGGGAGGAGGATATAGCTGAAGAAGAAACTCCTCTAGTCCGTGTTCCCAGGTCGCTTAGCAGAAGCCACGGGTCTGCGGAGGAAGGGGAGCTTGTTGATCGATCCACCGCCACTGACGAAGATGAGCAGCCAGAGGTCGACATCATGAGCGGAGGAGATGTCGATATTCCGGGGATTTTAGCTCATCCCGAGCCTTCTTCTACTCATGAAAGAAGAGATGAGGCACAGCAGTCGGGGTCTCCTTGTGTCTTCATCTCCAATCCTCGAGCAATTGATCCCAGTCCTACCACTGGGTAATTGGAGGCAAGGCTCCGGTTGCAGAGCTTCCTCGCGTTGAGCTGTCTTCTTCCTCGTACTCAGGGGAAAGCGAGTTTGAAGACAAGGTCGACTACGGTGATGAACCCACTCTTCCTGATCCGAGCAAGTTCTCCCATATCTCGGAGGAAGAAATGTACGGGGGGGAACCGTTGACGGCGCCATCACCGTTGGCGACAGTTGCCCCCATTGCAGGTACTTTCACCCGACTTCCTCTTCAGTTTTGAAGAAGGTGTCTGAACATTCTTCTTTTACGCTGCAGGGTTGGCTGAGGATGCCGAGACTACAACCTCCTCGCATATCGGGGAGATGGTAAAAGAGGTAACCCAGCTCGAAGGAGTTGAGGCTTCGGTTGGCGAGACAACTTCGGAAGGGGCGATTGCGAAAACTAGGGAGCCCTCCGCTTTGCCGGAAAAGGAGGTACCCACTGAGGCTGGGGAAGCTCTCGCTCTGCAGGATTCACCCAAGGGTTCGCTATCTCTGGACCTCCCAGGTGGTAAGGAAGTTCTGATATTTTGAATGTTTCGCTTTTCACCTTTGTGGCTAATGTTGTGGTCATTTGCAGAGAGAACTAAGGGGGCTCAGGTGGAGAGTCCAATGATTGATATCTCTCCAGAAGGCCACACGGCTCAAGTCTCTGCTGAAGTTTCTGAGGAGGAGGTTCCTGCAAAGATAGCACCTCTGGAAACGCCCGAGGCTACTTCTGCTCTAGCCGTATCGGTGGTCAGCACAACTCTTGTGCGAGAATATCCGCCTTATCCCGTGACAGAAAAGGGGTCGGGAAGCTTCCCAGGTGGTGACGATATAGGGGAACTGGCACGCCAGATGGTGCAACAATTCTTTGCTTCGATGGGATCATGTATTGATCTCATCTTACGTGGAAGCAGCTCTTTCAATTTTGCCTGGACGCTTCTCAGAAATCTGGCCGAGAACGTCGAATTAACCGGAGGCCCCTCACTTGCCCAGGCATGTCTGCGGGTGGTGGAGCAACTGGGAGACGACCTGCACGAGCTGAAGTCTTTGGAAAATGCCAGCTCTTCTAGTGAGGCCCAGGCTACCCTAACCCGGCTCTTATCTTCTCAAGAACAAGAGCGACAGGAGGCAGAGGCACAAATAGATGCAGAGATTCGCAGCCTCGAATATTCCCAGGCTGAATGTCAGAAACTAACTGACGATTCAAGGGAATCCGAGATTGTCATGCAGAGCACGGAGCACGTCATCATCAGTGCTCGGGACACCATTGCCAAGGCTCGGGACACCATTGCCAAGGCAGAAGCTGTGCTTGCGATCAATGAGAAGAAGCTTGTTACCATCAAAGAGGAGCTTGCGGAGCAACAGGCGGCTAAGGCGCGAGCTGAAGAGAGTCTGTCTCTACATTCTTCCAGGGTGGAATCTCTGCGAGCGCAGCTGGCTGCAAAACCCTTCCTATCTGAAGAGGAGCTGCGGGTCCAAGCCATGATGGAGGCTGAGAAGGCACGTCAGATCAAGATGCATCATCTCAGGGAGCAAATCCGTTCCTTGGCGAACCAGGACATTTAGCCTTCTTTTTTTTTTTTTAAGAAAAGGACACTCTATTTATCAGAGTGTTTGTATCCACTTTTGGTATAAAAAGGACATTTTTTGTTCGATCTTCTTTGCTTAGCTGCGGATGAATCCAACTTCTTGATCACTGGCTGTGAATACTGAACTTAGGTAAGACTAAGTTCTTTCAATGAAACGCAGCATCGACTCGTGGCCTCTGTTCACAGGGAGACGCGGGTATCAGTTCAGAAGAACTTGGGCAGAACCAAGTTCTTTGGGCGGAACGCAGCGTCGATCCATAGGGAGACGCGGCCATGAGTTCAGAAGGACTTGGGCAGAACCAAGTTCTTTTGATGAAACGCAGCGTCAATCCATAAGGAGACGCGGCCATGAGTTCAGAAGAACTTGGGCAGAACCAAGTTCTTTTGATGAAACGCAGCGTCAATCCATAGGGAGACGCGGCCATGAGTTCAGAAGAACTTGGGCAGAACCAAGTTCTTTTGATGAAACGCAGCGTCAATCCATAGGGAGACGCGGCCATGAGTTCAGAAGACGCGGCATCCGTCTGTAGGGAGAGACGCGAATTTGCTTCGCTAGGAAAGACGCGGATCAAGCAGACGCGAGGGACGCAGCCTTGTGCATTTTCCATTAATCCCAAAATGGACTAAGTGTTTTCCTTAAAAAGGACCCCGTTTGCTGAGGGGACGCGACTTTGCATCACGCGGACATTCCTCTAGGACGCGGGTGATCGTCATCCAATCTGGGGAGGGGACGCGAATTTTGGATATGGTTCTTCAGTCTGCGTCTTGGTGTAACCTCCCAGGCGTTACATACAGCCTGTCATAAAGATTTGATGTGATCTTCAAATCTCTATTGATGATCGGGAATGCAGATTTTCCGCTGTTTCCCGAAGCGGTTATCCACGCGTCGGCTTCTTATTGGTCTTGAGCGTTAATTCCCTTTAATGAGAAACCGATGCGGGTGGTTGGAGATTGGTGCCTGCGACGGTTTTCGAAGCGGCGTTACACGCGTCAGTCCCTTATTGGACCTTGACAATCGTGCGGTCATTAAGGCCGGCGGTTCAGAGTAGGAGATCATTAATTGCAGTTATCGGGGGCTGCCTATAAATAGGGCGCACCCTCTCCCTTCAACCCAATCTTTGGACTGTTTTCTTTTTGAGAGCGAGCGCTCTGAGAATCCTCTTCAGAGTATTGTCTCCATGGATGAGGATGGCTCTGTGGATGAAGATGACCCAGGGCTTGTATGCTCCTGTTTGGTCTCTTCGGGGCAGAGTGTCTCTCTGATCATCTTGCACGTCCGCGTCTGGACGCAGAGAGCCCGACTCTTGGTAGAAGCCTCTGTTGGTACGCCGTCCCGATTAGCCATGATATTTTAATCTACCACGGCCTGTACCTTGGCATCATCATTATCTGGACCCCCTCACGAAGTCTGTGTTGGTGCATTCCTTCTGGAATTTGCGCCACAGACTTGAACTTCTCTGGACGCGAGTGCAGGGGTCTTTGGCACTTGGCGCTGGCTTTGTTCACAAAGCTTGCGTTTCAAAGCCACTGTCTTGGGGCATTTTATAGCCACTGCCTTGGACGAATTCCAAAAAGGTTTCAGACCCGAGCCTTGCAACTCTTGTTCACTCAACAAGGAGATGGCAACTTTCGGCGTCTGTGCTTTCGACTTGGGCGCAGAATGAGACCGCGTTTTGATTCGCGTTTGTCTCTGCTGACGCAACAGTTTGGCTCACTGCGTGGGTCATTCCCGCGTCTGCTTGGCTGACTGCGTGGATCATTCCCGCGTCTGCAGTCTGCATTTGCGACTTAGTTTTTCTCTGTTGAAACATACTAAGTTGCAGATTGTTCTGATTCCTTTGTTTCATTTCTTGCAGGTAGACTTGCTGGTTTGCTGGGCCCCTGGAAGGATGCTTTGGCCGGCGAACTTGTTCGATGTTCACCTATAAGAGAGTATATTATGGTCCTCGTCACCTATAAGAGAGTATATTACGTCTCTGACGAGGACCCAACCCTCGCCAAGGTCTCTTCAGATCTGCTTCGCCATTCATGCCTGCTGGCAAGAGATGGTCAGGCTATGCATGACGGCGATGAGGGTTCTGGCGGTTGTGGTGGCGGACAAGATCCTCTTCCTCTCCCACTCCAGAAGTCACATCAAGGACAGCCCATGTCCGTTGGATGGCCGCTAGGGAAGGAGACGCTCCTGAACGAAGGGTTGCAGGACTTTCTGTTGCCACCAGACCTCAAGAACACCATTGCCCTTAGCTTAGTCAGCTAGGGCGCTTTCGATGCTTACATCATGCATCGTGGTGTAACCAGCTTCTATTGTAGTCACAAAACATCGCGCACTTGGAATCAGACGCGGCTTATAAGGAGTGAGTGCAACCTCTAAGAGAGAGAGAGGGACTTCTTTGTACTCCTTAATTGTAATGCTCAATCTCATGGCATAAGAGAGCGTCTGGACTGTAACACTCAATCTTATTGTATAAGAGAGCGTTTTGTATCACTTTCATTTGCCTGGATCATCAATAAAAGTGACATTTTTCTTTTTGCCTCTTTCAGTGTCTTGAACTTTTTTTGTTCAGTTAGACTCATAGAAGCAAAAGAATCTTTGACTTTGTTAAATTTATGATGATAACTTTAATAAGTCAAATTTTGTAAGAAAAGATCCTATTTCAGGAACTCTCACAATACTGTCAGAGGTGTGATGTTAACTTGACAGGGATGAAATGACTTTTTGGTGGACCTGCCACTTTGTAATAGAAAGTGACAAGTAGAATTTGGTACCCCCAGGGAGGGTGAACTCTGATCAGAGGTTTAGAATTAACTTAATCGAGTTTAGCTGGGGATTTTGATGAAAACACTGTTAATTGGTGTAATATTAACCTAACAATGTTTTTAGGTGGACCTGTTATTCTATTGAAGAGAATAACAAGTGAGATTAGACTCGTGGAGAGTCTAGGAAGGTTTGTTACCATCAGAGGTGTGATATTAACTTGACGGGTTGAAAGTGGTCTTGTCGGAAGTGTAATGTTAACTTGACAAGGATGCGAGTCAGAGGTGTGATATTACCTTAACTCAGAGGTATTTCAGTTTTGTTTAGGAAAAACTGAGAATGTCACTGCCATAGGTGTGATGTTTAACTTAACAGTGAGGCAATGCTAGAGGTGTAATGTTGAACTTAGCATTGGTCATCTCGACTTGGACAAGGAAGTCGAGGAAAGGTCATGGCCATAGGTGTATTGTTGAACTTAGCGATGACTCAGATGCTAGAGGTGTAGTGTTAACTTGGCATCATTCATTTCAGCTTCGATGTGGAAGACTGAAGAAAAGTGACTGTCAGAGGTGTAATATTAAACCTGGCAGAAACTTGAAGTACTGCTTAGAGGTATAATGTTAACTTAAACAGTAGTTTTGTCAGAGGTGTGATATTAACTTGACAAGAATTGGCTTGAGCCGAAAACAGTTTGAGGACCTGTCATTCTATGGATGAGAATTGACAAGTGAAAATTTGAAGTGCCAGAGGTGTAGTGTTAACTTGGCAAAATGTAGAGTTGACAAGCGAGATTTGTACTCTACAAGGGGTATCTCATTACCAGAGGTATGGTGTTAACTTGGCAACGATTGTTTTTTTTTGTGGTCCTACCATTCTGTGGATGAGAATTGGTAAGGGATTTTGGAGGAAAGAGTGGAATCAAGTCCACTTAGGATTTTTAGCAAACCCCAGCTATCAACGGATTTGAGGTGCCTTTACCAACTACCGTTTGGGTTGGGCTAGCCATGCTATTCCCCTCAGCATGATGAGTTGTCGAAGACTTATGTTGGACTTAAAGCCAACATTTTCTTCTATCCTTAGCCGTCGGGGGCGTCGGATCAAATGGGAACGTGTCCCTTAGGATTTTTAGCAAATCCTCAGCTGTCAACGGGTTTGAGGTGCCTTTACCAACTACCGTTTGAGTTGGGCTAGCCATGCTATTCCCCTCAGCATGATGAGTTGTCGAAGACTTATGTTGGACTTAAAAGCCAACATTTTCTTCTATCCTTAGCCGTCGGGGGCGTCGGATAATGATGAAGAAGCTCTTCTTGCTTTGATCAGAGGTGTATTATTAACTTGATCAGCGGAAGAATACCATCTAAGGATAGTACTTCTTCAGGAATCTGCCATTGATTGGCATCATAAGTGTATCGCCATTCGAGGTTATGAGGCGATATGATCCATTCGAGTAGACTGACTCTACCACAAATGGTCCTTCCCATTTGGGTTGAATTTTCCTTTTGTCTTGTGCGTCATCACCATGGGTCTTCTGACGGCTAAGACAAGATCACCTTTCTTGAAAGTTCGTACTTTAACTTTCTTGTTGAAGGCTCTGGTGATTCGAGCTTGGTAGAGCTCGATTTGCTGTTGGGCTTGCAGACGCTTGTCGTCTAAGGCCTCCAGTTCCTGGAGTCGCTGTCGATGCTTCTCCTCTGTCGTCATCTCTGCTGTCAAGGCGACGCGTAGAGATGGAATTTGGATTTCCAGGGGAAGCACGGCTTCACATCCGTATACCAAGGAAAACGGCGTGGCCTTTGTCGGGGTTCGCACTGTTGTGCGATAGGCCCATAAGCATTCGCCTAGCTTGTCGTCCCAGTCGCGTTGACTCTTCGAGACGAACTTTTTGAGAAGCTTGCCAATGGTCTTGTTGAAAGCTTCTGCGAGGCCATTAGCGGCAGGATAGTATGCCGTTGAGGACACACTCTGGATTCTGAACTTAGCGCAGAATCTCTGGAATGCCTGGCTGATGAACTGGGGTCCATTGTCATGGACAATCCGCCGAGGTACACCGAAACGGTAAATAACGTGATGTTTTACGAACTTGATCACGTTGGACGACTTGACCTCCTTCAAAGGAATGGCTTCGGCCCATTTGGAAAAGTAATCAGTTATTGCTAGAATGAACCGATGTCCCTTTGATGATGGTGGGCTGATAGGACCAACCACATCCATCCCCCACATTTCAAATGGCCATGTAGAGGTGGTAGAGTGGAGGTACCCTGGTGCTTGATGGATAAAATCTCCATGTATTTGGCAAGCGTGACATCTTTTGGCATGGGCGACGGCGTCGGCAACCATCTTGGGCCAATAGTAACCCAACCTTTGGAGTCGATGTGCCAGTTTTGGGCCAGGTTGATGGGCTCCGCACGTACCGTCGTGGGCCTCTTTCAATACCTCCTGGGCCTCTTTTGGTGAGAGGCACCGGAGTAAGATCCCGTCATGCGACCGACGATACAATGTTCGTGTAATCGCATTATAGTAAAACTTAGGGGCTTTCCTTCGAATGGCAGCCGCCTCTTTGGCGTCCTCAGGCAGGATGCCGTACAAGACATAGTCGATGTAGGGGAATCGCCAGTCTTTAAGCTCTGGGCGGGCCGACAATTCCAGCACTTCTTTGCCTTGACAATCTCCCTTTGACTCCTGATAGTCCTCGAGAGTGTTTTTCGGGCAATGCAAGTCGTGGCTGTAGACGAATATTTTCTCCATTGCTCCAGCTGGAAGAGCTAGGTAGGCTGCAAGGGATGCGAGTGCATCGGCGTGCGCATTTTGCCTGCGCGGTACATGGTCGATGTAGAAGTTAGCAAACCCCTCGGCCATGCGAATAGTTGCGTTGTAATAGGGTACTAAGTCTTCATGTCTGACTTCGTACTCCCCGCGAATTTGGCTGACGATGAGTTTAGAGTCACCGTATGCCTCGAGATTTTTAACGCCAATCTCATCGGCGAGCTGCATCCCGATCAATAGAGCATTGTACTCCGCCACATTGTTGGAACAAGGCTCCGTTAGCGAGACAGCTCGGGGGATCACATAATTTTGTGGGGAGACAAGTACTACTCCTACCCCCGCCACTACGTGTCCCTTGGGGCTTGTCCTTGATGCACCGTCGAAGAAAAGTTGCCACACTTGACTTTCGAACGATGTCTGAGTCAGGTAGACTTCGGCCACTTCGTCTGGGAGATCCTCGTAGACTTTGGCTGCCCTCGGATCTGGGTGTTCAGCTAGGAAGTCTGCCACCGCTTGTCCCTTAATGGCTTTCTGCGGCAGAAAGTGCATATCATACTGGGATAGCAACATGGCCCATTTTGCCAGCCGGCCATTTAGTGAAGAAGGCTTTGTCATAAGTAACCTCAGGGGGTTGACTTTTGATATGACATTTATAGTCTGGCCTACCAGATAGTGTCGCATTTTCTGAATGGCGAACACTAGTGCCAAACATTCCTTCTCGATCGGGTTGTACCGATGTTCGGCTCCGATCATTATTCTACTCAGATAGTAGATTGCCTGTTCTCGTCCTTCTTCATCATTCTGAGCTAGTAGAGCTCCCAAAGAATGGTCCATTGCCCGGACGTACACCAGGAAAGGTTTTCCGGACACCGGGGCTGCAAGGACTGGTGGTTGGGTGAGGTATTGTTTGATTTCCTCAAACGCTTGTTGGCAAGCATCGTCCCAAATGAACGAGACACCCTTCTTCATCAACTTAGCGAAGGGCTGGCATCTTCCGGAGAGGTTTGAGATGAACCTGCGGATGTACGCCAATCGACCCTGTAAACCCCTAAGTTCCTTGAGGTTTCTCGGGGGTTGCATCTCTTGGATAGCGCGGACTTTCTCCGGATCCAAATGGATTCCTGTGGAAGTCACAACAAATCCTAGGAATTTGCCACTGGCTACCCCCAGGAAGGACTTGGTGGGGTTCATCTTCAATTGATGAGCTCGCATGATGTCGAAGACCACCTTCAGATCAGCTATGTGATCTCCTTTAATGCGACTTTTCACCGCAATGTCATCGACATAACATTCCACCGTTTTGCGCATTTGCTGATGGAAAATGGCATTCATGGCCCTTTGGTAGGTTGCCCCCGCATTCTTCAGTCCAAAAGGCATGACAGTATAGCAATATACCCCTAGAGGAGTCCTGAAGGAGGTATGCTTTTCATCATCAGGGTACATTTTGATTTGATTGTATCCTGAGAATCCGTCCATGAAGGACATTCGTTCGAATCCACAAGTATTGTCAATCATAACATCTGTGATTGGCAATGGGAATTCGTCTTTGGGGCAGGCCTCGTTTAGATCGCGGAAGTCGATGCAGATCCTGATCTTCCCGTTCTTCTTGGAAACGGGGATGATGTTGGCTACCCAGTCGGGATGTTGTTCTTCCCTGATGAAGCCAGAATCAATAAGTTTTCTGACTTCTGATTGAATTGCCTCTATTATTTCTGGGCGAAACCGTCGCTGTTGTTGTTTGACAGGCTTTACGTCCGGATTGATGTTGAGGCGGTGCATGGCCACTTGAGGATCAAGTCCTGACATGTCCTCATATTCCAGGCGAAGACGTCTATATACTCTTGTACAAGAGATATTAGATCCTTCTTCTCTGAAGGTGGCAGGCCGTCACTTATGAAGATGGGCTTAGGGTTAGCCTCATCCCTTAGGTTGATCTGAACAACCTTGTCTTCTGTGGGCGGCTCACGCTGTTCAAAGCGGGTATCCCAAAGAGCATTTAAATGTTTGATCCAAGGATCTGTATCAGATTGGATCATTTTTTCATTTTCATCTTCCAGGTGGCTTGTCGAAACCATGTTCACTGAAAGTTCCTTGAAGATGTTGCCGACACTGACATCTGACTCCCAAGATGATGTGTCTGAAGAGTGATCATTGTTTGACGATTCTTGAGAATCGGAGGCTGATGGGACCGGAGTTGATACATAGCCCAACCCCCGGCGCGTCCGATGATAATAATCGGGGGCCTTCCCTTTTGGCACAAAGGATTGAAGTAGCGTTCTCCTTCCTCTGCCGAAGTTCAACCCGGGTCTGTTGGTTAGATCATACCCCATGCACTTCATCATTTTGAGCGCTTTTGGTTCATAATGACTGAGCTGAGGGGATTCCTCCTCACTTTTCGATTCTTCGCGGGGTGTTGGTTCAGTCGTCATTCGCCCAAAAAGGATTGGTTTTTGGCCTTTTCGTCTTGTCGGAACCATGAATATAGATTCCTGCGCATCACCATTATCCTGGTATGTCCCGAAAGATGATTTTACTGGTACATGCAATGATGTCAGAGCATCCATTGCCGACCAGATGTCATCGTCTACGTCGGTACTAGTATCCGACGGTATTGAATCGGATGCACACGCAGAAAAATACTCGAAGTCTAAATTCTCATTAATATACCAACCGCCTGCATCGTCGGTGGTATTATCAACATCGAGCTTATTAGTGCTCTTTACAAGTGGTTCCAACTTCCACAGGCACTCTTCTTGCTCGGGCTCAGTGTCAGCCTCATTACCAGAGTCTGGCACCTCCAGTTGCGGGGTTTCATCCACCGGATCCTGATATAGGAGGGAGTCCGTGAAATAATTTTCGACCCCCTTAAACGGATACCTTTCGGCAACCAACGTTTGCACCTTCCCACTCGCGTCAATGTATTTCATGACTTGGTGAAGAGTGGAGGGAACGATGGAGTTGCGGTGGATCCATGGTCGTCCCAGCAGCAGATTGTAGGAAGTGTCGGCATCGATGACGTAGCACGTCACCTCCGACTTGAGGCTCCCAATCTGGCACTTGAGCTTGATCTTCCCCATCGGACGGGTGCCGTTGGCATTGAACCCGTAGATGGTCGTCTGTGTAGGGCTCAGACGGTGGGTAGGGATGCCGAGGTGTTGCATGACTCGGCGGGGCATGATGCTCAATGCGGACCCTGGATCTACTTGAATGCGGTTCACCTCAGATGATCCGATATAACCTGTGAAGTACAGGGGTCGATCATGCTTCCCTTTAACCTGCATATCATCTGCCGTGAAGGTAATGCAGGGAGCATTCTGGGAGGTGTGGAGACAATTCTCTACATCTTCCTTCTTTGGCACCTGGGTCATAAAGACCTCAGCATTTGCCAGAGCTTCTTGTAGAGCCTCCCTGGTCGACTTTGATAGTCTTAGAAGCTCATACAGGGTGATCCGCGCCGGGATGTTGGCCAATTGAGCCAAGACATCAAAGCGGTAAGGCATTGTGGATCCTTCCGCTATACCCTTTTGAAGAGCTCAAGAGAATCGAGTCTCTTTTTGTTTCTCCACTGGTGGCTTCGTGGAGGGCCTAGTTGGCTCTGCAGCCGGTTGTGGAGGGTTTGCCGCCACTTCGCCGTACTGCTTCAAGTAGGGCTGTCCTGAACGAGTCCCCGTCATTGGTTGGTTGGGCTCTGCGGCCAAGACTATTGTTTCCTCTTCTGAATCAGTCAGTGAGGGAACATCATCCTCTGCTTCTCGGGAGGAAGCACATACCACATGGCAGGACGAAGCTTTTGCCTTACCTTTGGACTTCCTGTTGGTTACAGTAGTCCACTGCTGGCTGTCCACTAGGTCAGGGTGGACCCACATGATTTCCCCTTGGGGCGTAGGGACGGGTACCAAGCCCTTCTCCTGCTGCTGGTGAGGGTCTGTGTTGACCACTCTTAGTTCTCCTCTTGGGATTGGGACCACCCCTGCAGGTGCTGGAGGTTGTTTTCCAAACTGGAGAACCGACGTCACGTTGGCTGTCACCTCCTTCTGTTCTGGTCGGAGTTTCAATACCTCCGCGTCAATCAGAGCCTGAAGGATGTCCTTGAAGATGTAACAGCTTCTGGTAGGGTGTCCCAACATCCTGTGGTACAAGCAGTAGTTGGGGTTGTCGGTCTTGCCGACTTCCTGAGGGCGCCTGGCCTCAGGGAGCTTCAGTCGGTTGCTCTTGTTGAGTAGCTTGAAGAGCGAATCGACATGTTCCTCCTTGAAGGAATACTGCTTGTTGGCGCGGGGTTGGCTTGAAGAGCCACTCGCCTTGGCTGGTTGAGGTTTGGTGGGAGATTTGGTCTCCGTCGCCAAATTATCCTTCCGCTTTGTCTGGAGGGAGGTGTCTGGCGCTCGCCTAGTTGACCTCTCCGGCCGCGGCTTGCCTTCTTCTGCCCTGACGCGGGCAACAATCTCCTCAGCCTGTTCACCTTGTTGGACTAATTGTTTCCAGGTGCGGCTTTCAGCAACTCCTATTTGAGCAAGGAGTGAGGTTTGGAGGTTGTGGCGGCATGTTTCCACCAGGGTGGCCTGGGTCATACCGCTTGGACACCGGAGTGCCACATTCCGAAATCTTTCCATGAAAGATTTGACGGACTCTCCCTTTCGCTGTCTCGTAGCTAACAGGGTGGGCATTGTGACCTCGGAGTCATCTTCGAAGAAGCGTGTTAAGAACAGCTTCTCCAAGTCGCCCCAGTTCTTGATAGAACCTTCCGGGAGTTTCATGAACCACTCAAAGGCCAACCCTTTCAGGGTGCCGATGAACAGTCGCGCCAGGATGGCGTCATTATCTACTACATTCCGGTTTGAGATTTGAAGTAGTAGATGTGCTGATTAGGGGACCCCTTCCCATCAAAGGCTTGGAGGGTTGGAGCCTTGAACTTAGGAGGGTACGGGACTAAATCCCACTCAGCTAGATAGGGCCGGACCACTCCAGCTTCTTGGAGGTCTTTGCGACTGGCAAGGGCATTGAGGCGTTCCTCCAATTGACTCATCCTTTTAGCATGAGCCTTCCCTGGGTCTCGGTCGCCCTTTGACGAGGGTTTGGACGAGCCAGAAGTAGATCGAGGCTTCTCTTCAGAAGGCTCGGAAGATGAGCTTCCTCCCTTTCTCTCTCTGTCCCTCGCCCTCCTAGGAGGAGATCTCCTCCTGTCTTCGAGCAGCTGTGCAAGCGCCAGCTTGATAGCGTCGATAGATTCCTGTTGAGACACAATCATCTCCATTTGTCTCTTTTGGATCTGTTCCAGACGTCTAGCTGTCTCATCAGGAGTGCCTGTCATGTAGGCAGAGGTCTTCTTCTCAACGGAGGAGTTTGAAGCCCCTGATTCCACTACGGCGGAGTGGGAATCGTTCACTTTAATGCCATGGGCTAAGGCATTATAGTCAACCGGGGGAATGGCCCCAGTCCGGGTACGAGTGTGTTGATACACCCCTTCCGGTTCAGAGTCAGACTCATCTGAGCTGACTGCAAGTCCTTTTCCCTTGCTTCTGCTTGTCATGTTCGCAGTAAGCTCTGGGTATTCAACGTCAGAGAAGATTCTCCTTCTATGGGAGCGCCTTCTTTTGGCTGACGGGGGGGATCGAGATCAGCTGTCTAACTAAAGACTGCTGGTGCACACCCGACCCGTAACGGCACTCCGAGAGCATGGAGATGAGCCGTTGGCAGCAGCAAGATGAAGTGACCTGGTGGGCACTTCTTTTCTTTGTTAAGTAATCCCTCAAATTCATGGAAGAGGGATCAAAGAGACTAGCCTCACAACGTCGAAGACGGGAGGCATCCATGTGCTGTGCAGAATGGACGCAGACTTCAGGGACGCAGCTCTCGCG
This sequence comes from Agave tequilana, assembly GCA_038442645.1. NCBI lineage: Eukaryota > Viridiplantae > Streptophyta > Magnoliopsida > Asparagales > Asparagaceae > Agave > Agave tequilana. The sequence continues at coordinate 20,269 of JAVJIF010020596.1, forward strand.
TCGCGGCTGTCTGATGCGCGTCTAGCGTCTCTATTGAGATGAGACGCGAGTCTTGCATTGATGCCTGGTGCGTCCGGGCAGAGACAGGTGAGAAAGAGTGGGCTGCTGGGCCCCATGCCTGTGAGCGCGTGTTTCTTGCGTTTTACGAGACGCAGAAGCTTCGCTTTGGCGTTTGGTAAGCTGGTCTTCAGAGGACTCAACTTGAGGAGTTACGCACTTGGGCCGCCAAACGCGGATTTCACGTACTGGACGTGCCGCGGGCAAAGCGCCAGATTGCATGTTGCATTTAGCCTCAGTCGGACAACCAATGGTTCCAGCTTGAAGCTGACGCGCGCGTCTCCTCTGTCGACGCTCAGTATTTCGGTTGCGTCGCGGAGGAGGAGAGAAACCGACAACATCCTGATGCTGAACATCAGGGGTTTTAACCACGCGGGTCCTCTGAGGGACACTGACGCGGGTCTTTTGTGCGATGCAGTTGGTCGCAGCAGCAGTCGCGCGTGAGACCACGCTGGCCTTCTGAGAGGCGTTGACGCGGGTCTTCTGTGCACAAGGGACCGTAGCAGTGGCGCCCAAGAGAGCCTCGGATCGAGCTTCGGAGTTATTCCCCGCCGAGACCCTGCGACAGACGCGGGTCTTTGGACTCTTGGAGCCGGAAGAGAGAAACTCTTTGAATTTCGCCTGGTCGAACTCCACAACAAGTGTCTCGACCATTTTCCCCCTACGGAGGAGATCATCCTGCGCCACGGCTTGTTCGTCAGTGACAAACGTATTCCCCAGCGGAGTCGCCATCTCTTGTGGGACACGGAAAAAGAGTGGGAGGTGTAAAATTTCCTTGAATCAGATGAAAAATTACAACAGACTAATCTTCCGGTTACAAGGGAGGGAGGATGTTGAAGCTTGAATCCCCCCTTTGTTTAGTGCTGGGTTCTTCGTGTGGCGGTGGAGAGTGAATCTTGTTCTCCGTTGACCAGATGACCGTCTGGACCGTCAAGGGATCTTCTCCTTGACAGGTAGAAGGAGTAACTCAGCCCCGTCTACCAAAACTCTAAAAGAGAAGGTAGGCGAAGAGCAACTTGTACGCAGCAAGTTAGCTTGAAGAGTCGAGCTCTCTCTCTCTGTATGTGTCGCGTCTGTTGATATCTCTCGGTCTCTTTATGTCTCTTGATGTCGATCGCCAAAAAATTCGACCCCTTCTTCATAGCGACGGGGCTATTTATAGAGGTCCCAGGGGTGAACGTGCCCCCTGAAAACGCTCCACAATGAGGGCCAACTTTCCCGCTACATGGGCGGTAACTAACCCACGTGCTTGCTAAAGACATGCCACGATGGGGGCTGATCTCCCCTACGTGTGGGCAGTGATTGGTCCCTTAACCAAGGCGGTTATAACTGAGACGCGGTGTCAGGCCAACGCGCCTTGATGCTGAGACGCGGGTGTCAGGCCGACGCGCCTTGATGCTGAGACGCGGGTGATAGTCCCTCGCGTCTAGAGCTTGAAACTTTGCTTTTTAATGGCTTGTCCTCCAGTAACTTTTGGACAGCCTACAGGTGGCTTGAGGACTGGATGTAGGTCAAGAGGACCGAACCAGGATAAATCACTTGTGTTTGCGTTTGATTTACTTTTTGTGATTTATTTCCTTTAATGTAAGTTTTTATTTAACACTAATATCTTTGTTTGAGTGTTAACATAATTTTTAGATCCTACAACATGTACATGTAATGAGTATAAATGAGCAATAAAGCACAAATATATAATAATCAAGTGTAGCTCACTACTTATACATGTATAGACATAAGTTTTAATAAAAACTTCATCTAAACAAGTATTCACCTCATGAAGTACAAAACCAAAACATGCTAAAAGGATTCATATCAAAGCATGTAAATTAAAATAGGAGTTTAGAGATAGTTACCAAATCATGTGCACTATTCTCTAAGTCTCCAAACCATGATGGTCCTCCCATCATACATCCTTGATAACGGTGCATCAATTTTGTATGTCCATCTGGTTCATGCATCCACCACCAAGGCACCATATCTCTCACATCATGTGAGAGCCCACACCTACATCAAACACAAGAGGTGGAGATTTTGGTACCCATTTTCTTTTGGGTCCATGGGGGTTAGCATCATAAGGAACCCAAAAATTTTTATTTGCAAAATTTGTAGAATTTAATCTATCAAAGTAAAATCTTGCAAGATGGCCTTTCCGGCCACAATGTGTATATTTGTACGCTCTAGCATGCATATGAGAATGAGTGTGATCATGATGTGCATAGTGTGCATATGTATGCCGTGGGTTATGTGCATGAACATTTAGAGCTTGTTTCTTTTGAAACAAGTTTCAATCTAGAATGGTTAAATGCAAAATTGTTCAAAGTTGAGCTCAAATAATCAATTTTATTTTTTAAAACATGAATCTCATTTGTATCAATAGTAGCATGAAGAGCATGGCAAGAATGAGAATCAACAGTCTTTTTTCTTTTAGAAATGATTTCTTTTTCTTTTGAAACAACTTTTCTTTTCAAAGAGTTGTTTCTTTCAAAACAATTTCTTTTTCTTTTTACACCAAATTAATTTTATTTTTCAAAGAATTATTTTCTTCACAAAGATCATTTAATTTTGAAGATAAGAAAATATTCTCCCTTTTCAAAACTTCATTTTCTTTAGACATGCATTCAAATTTATTTTTCAATCTTTTATTATCCTTTTTAAGCATATCATATTTTTTGAGAATTTGTTGACAAAATAAAGCAAGCTCATCATATGACATGTCAACATCCTCATCAAGCTCGGATTCAGAATTTACCTCAAGGGAGTTATCCCCTTGGACCATGTAGCATACATTGAAAGTATCACTTCCATCATCCAAGTCACTCCCCGCATAGCTTTTGTTCACCAAGGGAGACAAGTGTGAGCAAACAATCCCAAGTATATATCAATAAGGCACAAGATATATCAAATATATGAAGATAAAAGCAATGTAAGCATGCAAGATATAAACACAAGTGAGAGATAGAGAGAGCAATCGCAAACACGTGAGATTTGTTTTGAGGTTCAGCACCCTTGCTCTACGTCCCGCCTTCCACACTATGAAGGATTTTCACTAAAATCGATCCCATCGGATCATTCGGTGTCGCAACACCTACAATGAATTCACACTCTAGAACTCTCGGACTCACTAGTCCCTCTCTTGTTCCTGTAAGAACAACACACGCAAGCACTAGCTTGCCGAGGCCGCACCTCTTACAACTCCTCTAATCACACGTCGGACACTTGGTGATCGCTTCACTTGATTACCACAAACACTTCTCACCGAGGCCACCACCTCTACAATACTTCACAATACAAAGATGTATACTTGTGATCACTTCTCTTGATCACAAAAACAATTCTCACAACAAAGCTCCTATTGGATGGATTTAGCAATGAAAAACTCAAGTATGTGTGAGAAAAACTAGGATAGAGATGTGAAAAACTCAAGAAATCACTTTTGAAAAATACTCTTGAAAACTCTCTTTTTGATATGAAAGTATTTGCTCTAAAATAAGTGTAGAAAACCGCTACAAGAGGTGGGAAAAACTAGCTTTGAAACTCTCCAAAAATCTTGTCTAAAATAGCCCTAGGGAATCCCATTTTATAGGCTCCCAAAATCTAGCCGTTGCAGGCCAACTCAGCAGGAAATCCTGCTGTCGGTTGACTGGCCGGTCGACCGGCCAACGGTCAAATTTCTGACCGTTGCAACCTGCCAGTCGACCGCCCAGTTGACCGATTCTGGGGCTTTGACCGCCCGGTCGACCGGGGCTAGATCCAGAGAGCAAAGCTCTCTGGACAGTCGATCGTACGGTCGACCGGCCCTGGCTGTGCACGTTCTGTGTACATTGGTTGACCGCCAGACAGCCTGGTCAGCAAATATTTAGGATTAAAAACTTGGTCAAATAAATTCCCATAAATTCCCATAAATTCACATAAAATCTACAAAAATAGGTTTATTGAAATATTTTAATGTACAAACATGTTTGATTAAAAATCAACACATATTACAAACATTTTGAACTATTTTGTGATATAGAAATTTTGGCTTTAAACAAAAACCGTATTTTTCAAAAACAATCTCCAAATTGAAAAACGATTTTTTCAAAACTTCTCCAAAAACAAAAATAAGATATTTTAAATACTTTTGAAGCTTAATGCATATGAATATGATCCAATACACATATATGATGAAATATCTATGTTTTTGACAATAAGAACTAAAATAGGTTTTGATAAATCCAAAACGATATTTTTCTAAACTTAAAACTATCTTATGAAAACACATGTAAATTTTGTGTATGTGTATATTTGAGCAATCCACAATAATTTATCATTTACATTTTATCTAAAATAAGATCTTAATACTTACAAACATAACACAAGTCTTCTTAAAAATCTTCTTCTCCTTCTTGACTTGGTCCAAAACTTTGATCCATGAGCTAGACTCCTCTTGAGTACTTGATGCGATCTTGATGCGCGAGCTCTTGAATCAACATGTACTAGCTTCAAAACTTGACTTTGAATTCTTTGTTGAAGCTAAACACCTACTTAGATCTTGATCAAATATCTGAGACTAAATAATTAAAAGATCATTAGTACTATAACTACATGAGTTAATCATCATCAAAACTAGAGCGATAGGCCTGTGAGCCAACAGAATAAATAACTAGTTTAATGTAATTTTTGAAAAAAAAGCTAGTTAAAGATCTTTCAAAATGAAACCAAATCATATATATGTCATGAAATATTTCTAAGTACATAAAATTGTCACACAAGATTTATAAAGCTCATATAAAGCTTATGAAGATAAAGTCATGAGTAAACACCAAATAAAGAGTGTAAGAAACAAAATCATGAAAATAAGACATTAAAGCTCATATGAATTTTCTTTTATCAAAAGCAAAAAAATCATCAAAACTAAATACGCTTCAAGGTATATATATGTTTTGTTGAAACTAAAAGTATACATACATATCCCAAATATAAACGAGTCCATAATAAAATATTGCATGAAAAGCAAGTAACTCTAAGATAGACATGTATATCTAAAGTTTTAGACAAAATTAACATATAAATAAAGTTAAACATATTTTTTATGAAAATATGTACAAAAATAGGAAATACATGTTAAGATGTAAGAATCATCAAAACAAGGTTATATAAGAACATCTAATGGGTACAAGTGAGCAATGAAGTACAAACACATGATAAACAAATGTGGCTCATTAGTTGTACAAGTATAAACATAAGTTTTAATAAAAATTTCATCTAAACATGTAATCAAAACATGAAGTGTAAAATCATAAACAAACATGATCATTAGGGTAAATGCACGTGCTTTAGAGTTAGGATATACACAATAGCTAAATTATAAGAACACAAAAATAATAGTTCATATAAACATGGGTGCATCTCAAATACTATTTATATATCTCAAGTCTAAGTAACATTGCATTTAACATAATAAACATGGAAAACATGAAAACCAATACATGCTAAACACATTCATGTAAAAGCATATAAATAAAATAAGGAGTTAGAGATAGTTATCAAAACCAATAGGGCTAATCTCTAGGTCTCCAAACCATGGTGGTCTTCCCACCAAACATCCTTGAAGGTGATACATCCATCAAGCTCAAACACATCCACAATCAAGGCACCAAAACCCTCACATCAAGTGAGAGCCCACACCTACATCAAATACAATAGGGGTGAATTTTGGTATCCATACCTTTTTGGGTCCATGGGGGTTAGCACCTTTTCTAACACAAACAAAATTATTTGCAAAATTTGAAACATTTATTATATCATAACAAAACTTTGCAAGGTGGCCCTTACGTCCACAATGTGTACAAGTGTACACATGAGCATACATAGAATCATGTGTGTGCACATGATGAGCATGTGTATGTCGTGATTGGTGTGCATGAATATGTGAAACTTGTTTTTTTCAAAACATGAATTCCAATTTCTTGTGATCCATAGCACATTGGCTCAAAGTGGAGCCCAAACAGTCTACACTATTCTTCAACATGCAAATATCATTTTCAATCATTGAAGAAGAAGTGGAGCATGCATTCTTATCAATAGAGGTGGTGATGTGATCATCCTGAGTGAGGAGAGCTTCCTCGATAGACTAGAGGAGTTTGAAAAGCATTCTCTAATAGAACAGAGAAGAGAAAAAGGTATACTGATTATCACCTGAACTATTGAAAAGTTTATTCCAATGGTCCGATGATGAAGGAGAAGCTAGCGGGTATGCCTCTTCAGCAACAGTCAGCTCGGTACAAACAGGCAGAGTATTGGTGCATATGACCGATAACGGCAATGATGACCTCCGTTGACGGATGGAAGCTCAAGAGTAGACCTCCAAGGCCTAGCAAGTAGTCTTGAATAACATCCAACAAATGCTAGCTCAAATCCTCACCAACCAAAATAATAATGATGCCAGAAGCAATTATAATAAAGAGGAGCATAATGATGATGATCAACCTAAGACTGAGAAGTCAAAAGAAAGCTCTTCCATCAATGCTGAAGTTCTTAAAGGCATCCAAGCTCAGGTCACATCCCTAGCTCAGAGGGATGAATTGAAGAAGGCAGGCATGACTCGTCCTTACCCACTTGAATGGGATTCAGTGCCATATCCGCTAAAGTTTAAACCACCTACATTACATACGTATGATGGTAAAAGCTCACAAAACTAGCATATCTATTACTTCTGGTCTCAAACTGGTAATGTCAAAGATAACGATGCTATTATGGCCAAACTGTTTATTGGTACTCTCAAAGGAGTAGCTTTCGTTCACCAGGCTCTATCAATTCCTGGATCGATTTAGAGACTCAGTTCCTCTCTCGTTTTTACGAGGATGACACTGAGGTGACCATGGATAAACTTCTCTCCACGGTGCAGAAAAAAGGAGAATCTGTCCGAGATTATGTTGAACGGTTCAGAAACTTATCTCTGATGTGTCCAGCAGGGATGCCATTGCCTATGTTATTGCAGACATGTAGGCATAACTTCCTGAACCAAGTGAAGATTCGTATGGGATCTGTCAAGGCTAATACCTGGAAAGAACTAGTTGAGTAAGCCAAAATAGCTGATAAGTCGGCTAAAAGTTTGAGCTGTCTACACCCAAAGGCAAATGGGGTATGAACAACAAAGACGCGACGAGATGGCACAGTCCTCCCAAGCCAAAGGGAAGGAGACTATATCGTTGAGTTGTCAGGGGATGCTCCTCTGAAGACCAAGAAGAGCGACGTCAATAATCAGGAGTTTAAGTTTCCTCCGAAACAGTACTCCTTCAAAGATGGGCAGGTGGTTAGAATATTCCATTTGCTCCAAAAGGGGAATAAGTTGAAGCTGCCGGAGGCTCGACGCCCTAACGAAGTAGGACGCACAAACGATCCCAATTATTATCTTTTCCATAGAATGGTTCATCATCCTACCAATAAATACTTTGTCCTCAAGAACAAAATTCATACTTTAGTCGACGCAGGGGTTCTAACCTTAAAGTCAGAATAGAAGAAAGTCACAACAAACATGATGACTCTTGAATTTGGCACCATGCCAAAGGTCAAAGTCTGTGATGGGTCTTTTCCAATACCTAAGGCACAGCTGGAGACAAATGATCCTTCAGCTAAATAGCAAAAGACTAAAGGTCTTGTTCCCTTAACATTGAAGACTGAGAAAATCATGTGGGTGCACCCAGACCTTGCCCAAGACAAACAATGGGATTCAAAGAAATTCAAGTCAAAAGGGAGATCCTGCAATGTTGTCTTTATCTTGCCGGATGATAATAATGTAACGATAGCTTCTCTTAGCGATTCTGAAGATGAGAGGCATGCTTTCACGATGCAGGCTGATGCACTTCCGCCAACAGGCAGTCGGTCGGGAAAATTATACTTGAAACAGTATGAGAAAACTACTGACGAGACATAACAGCAAACGACGTCAGTGAAAATACCCATTCCAGCCTCAGTCCCGACTTCGGGAAAAGAGAAGCAGAAAGAAGTCCGGTTTGACCGTGTTTTGAAGAAACCTTCAGGCCCGGGACTTGACTTTCCTCTCCGCTTTGATATATTAGCCCAGCTGGCTAATATTCCAGCTCGTATCACCATACACGAGTTGCTTCGTCTCTCAAAAGAGACAAGAGAAACACTCAGGGACGCACTAGCTAATTCAGAATCATTTCTGACACATATGCCAGCAACCCCTAAAGATGACAACCGGCCCATGTGTTCTGAATGTCATCATGTACCGTCAAAAGTACCTGCTAATACTTTCACAGCTGAGGATATGCTCCTCAAAGACAATAAACACGATCGATCTTTGTATTATACTGGATACATTGGCTCGACGTGTATCGAAAGGATACAGGTTGATCCAGAGTCCGCACTCAGTATCATTCCTAAAAGGCTCCTCTACTTTCTTAGGATACCACTTTATCTGCTGTCTGCAATGACACTACGATATACGGTTTTAATGCAGGAAGCAGTCACCCACTGGGAAAGATTCGACTCTGTTGTCGAATCAGAGACATGAAATCAGAAGTGACGTGTTATGTCATTGACGCTAACATGTCATATAACTTGTTGCTAGGATGACCCTGGATCCATGCTAACTGGATCGTTCCTTCTACTCTGCACCAATATTTCAAGTACATAGAAGACGATGCAATGGTATGAACAGTGTTCGCTGAAAGACAACCGTTCAAAGGGGTGAAAAATTACTTTACTGATGCTCTCTTATATCAGGAGGCTAGTAAAGCGTCAAAAGAATCGTTGCCTGATGATAACGATAGTGGCAATGAAGTAGATTTAGAGTCTGAAGGAGACAAGCTAGCTACTTTGGCTTGTGAACCAATTGTAGCATATTTCAATAATCCTCAATGTAATAATCCCTTTGGGGACAATGATGAATGGGTAATTAATGAGAATGTTATTCCTGACTATCCTAAGAGTGTTGAATTACTTGAATCTGTTGACAATAGCTCTCTATACATGCCTTTACCTATACTAAGCATGACAAGTACATCTATAGAGTGCGCAGAAGGGTCTATCTTCGTGGTCCCTCCATCCAAAAGGAATCGATCACCGATAGCATTCGGTAGGATCCAACTGCGAAGGTCCGCTATCACAGATTCGAGTTCAGACTCGGAGCCCCCGCAATTTTTTCATTGTGCACAATCAACACAGTATATGATAAGAAAAATGGGATACAACCTACAGCGTGGGAATGGCCTGAACTTCAGAAAGGGACGACGCGATTTTCTACAAAATTTCATGCCAAAAGGGAAACCAGCAAATTACTATGATAAAACACACAGGGGGTTGGGATATGTTACACCTCCACCTCTTATGTCATTTCAATCCGAAGTCAACGAATCAATCCCGTCACATTCTGCCTTATCATTTGAATGGGAGTCAGATGTTAGTACAAGGATGCTTTTCAAGGATCTCTCCATTATTATGACTTCGATCAATCGATTGGAGCACGAGGAGGCTATCAAAATGTTCGATGTTGAACTATGGGCCCAGCAACTTGATCTCCAGTAGGAAAGGCGATTCGAACAACGTGAATGGCCTACTGAAGACAGGGTGATTCAGGTCAATTTGGGTAGTCAAGATCACCCTAAACCCATCTCTATAAGTGAAAGTTTATCACTTACAGAGAGAAGAACTGATAGCACTCGTACGAGAGCATATCGATGTCTTTGCGTGGAATTACGAGATTATGTCCGGCTTGATCCATAAATAGCCATGCATAGGTTAAACATTAAATCTGATGTCAAGCTAGTGAAACAATAACAACGACGGTTTCGCCCTAATATTATGGAAGCCATTGAAGCTGAAGTTCATAAACTTATCGCATGTGGTTTCATACGGGAGGAGCAACATCCGGACTGGGTTGTTAATATTGTCCCCATTCTTAAAAAGAATAGAAAATTCGGGTCTGTATTAACTACCGCGATCTCAATGCAGCCTGCCCTAAAGATGAGTTCCCACTGCTCATCACTGACGTCATGATTGACAATACCTGTGGTTTTGAGAGAATGTCTTTTATGGATGGCTTCTCAGGGTACAATCAAATCAAGATGTACCCAGAGGATGAGAAGCATACTTCATTCACTGTTGGGAGTATACTGTTATACCATGATGTCCTTCGGATTAAAGAATGCAGGGGCAACTTATTAACGTAAAATGAGTACAATTTTCTATAACCACCTCTGAAAGACGGATGAATGCTATGTCGATGACATTGCTGTCAAGAGTCGCGATAAGAATGATCATCTTCGTGACCTAAGAACAATGTTCGACTATAATGCGAGCCTATCAGCTGAAAATGAATCCAACAAAATCCTTCTTGGGGTTTCAAGTGGCAAGTTTCTGGGATTTATTGTCACATCAAAAGAAATTCATCTTGACCCAAATAAGGTCAAAGATATTCAGAGCATGCATCCACCTAAGAATCTCAAAGAGCTTAGGGGTCTGAAAGGTAGGTCGGCCTATATCAGAAGATTCATCGCAAATCTCTCGAGCCGTTGTCAACCATTCATCCGGCTTATGAAAAAGGGCGTTTCTTTTGTATGGGATAAAGCATGTCAAGAAGCTTTCAAGGATATCAAAAGATACCTCACTAAATCTCCAGTCTTAGTGGTTCCCACATCAGGAAAACCATTCTTGCTATATGTAAAAGGTATGGATCATTCTCTTGGTGCTTTGCTTGCTTAACAGAATGATGACGGCCACGAACATGCTATTTACTATCTAAGTAGGACTCTTATAGGAGTTGAGTCCCGGTATAACCTTATTAAGAAGGAATGTTTAGCTCTGTCTTTGCTATTCGAAAGACGTGCCATTACTTGGTTGGTCAAACCACACATATCATTTTCAGAGTTAATCCTTTGCGTATCCTCATGACGAAACCAGGATTGATGAATTCAAGATTGCCCAAATGGGCCATCCTCTTGTCTCAATATGACATGCTCTTTGTCCCTCAGAAGGTAGTCAAAGGTCAGGCACTTGCAAACTTTCTGGCCACTCATCCGGTCCCAGAGAGCTCAAAACTTCATGAAGATATTCCAGATGAGATTTTTGAATCTAATATGACATTAGAGGATGAAGTGTGACAAATGTTCTTTGATGGAGCATCAAGAACAGGCCCTAATGGTAAGACTATTGCTGGAGTGGGGGTTGCTGGAGTGGGGGTTGTATTTATCTCACCGCAAAACTATGTCCTTCATTGGGCGTTTTCATTGACGGAACCATGTTCCAACAATGTGACAGAATATAATGCTCTACTCAACGGCCTTCAACTCGCCCATGAAATGGGGGTACGCTACCTTGAAGTTTATGGTGATTCAAAACAGATTATTAATTAGGTTAAAGAAGAATACGAGATTCATCATGAAGATTTGGTACCTTATTACCATACAGTCATCAAAATGGTTAATTTATTTGATGGCTTTTACATCGTTCACGTGTTCCGATCCTAAAATACTAGGGCCGATGCTTTGGCTGCACTAGCGGTTACATTGGCCTTACCGATCGATACAACGTATCATCTTACAGTGGCTACTCGACACCTTGTTTGTCCTAAGTATATGTAACCCCTGCTCCCTGATGTACGTATCACAGTATCAGTATTCGATACAACGTACAAAATTGATTTAACCTTTCTACTAGTTAGATTCAGTCGGTTTCAGTTTCAAATATCATTTTCTAATATTTTAGATTTTTTAGAATTTTCTGAAATTTTTATGGATTATTTTGAAAAATTTCCGTAGTCGGTGTCGACCGATACCGAGAATCGACTCTACGATTTTTATTTCACAAACGAAGTAGAATTTTGAGAATCTACTTTCATCTTGTATCTTCGAATCATATTTTCTACGTTAGGGTATTTTTGGAGATTTTTCTAAATTTATTAAAAATTGGGCCAAAGCGGTGTCGCCCGGTGTCGGTAGTACACTTTAGGATTTTTAACTTGCAAACATGACTTTATTTCATGAATCCGATTTCACATTCTTCCTCCAAGTAATATTCTCTATTTTCGGTAATTTTTGGGAACCATACGGAGCGAGTCACATTTTACTGAATAAAATAATATTAATTAAATAATATAACAATCATTTCTTTTTTTTCCTTTCTTTTTTCCTCTTCTTCTCCATTTCTCTGGAAGCCACCCCCACCGACTTAACAACCGCCCTTCCTCCTCTTTCAAAACCTCTCTCTCTATCTCATTCAAAACCCCTCTCTCTCTATCGCTCAATTCCCCCTCTCTTCCCTCTCCTCACTCTCTCTCTCTCTCACTCTCTCTTTGTGTGTTCCGTGGAGGCACCACGGCTCATGTCCTGTTATCGTGTTACATATATCATGTATTGTTCTTGTTCCTGATACCCGGTGTACATTAAATGTATGAACTATAAGATGGGGTTGGGGGAGACTTGACGGTTGACTAGCTCTTGTCGGGTGGATGTCTGAATCCATTGTTTGTCCTACTGCAGGGGACGGGGTAGTGCTGGCTACCGTCTGTTATAACTCATGAGATCCCGTTTCCCGTTATTGTTTTAGCTCATTGAGTTCCTGTTACATGTTACAGCCTTAGCGGGCTGGCCCTAGTCTCAGCAGCCAGGGGTCTGTTTAAGGCCGTGATCCCGGGTATGCGCGGGGTACACCCACCTGACTAGAGCTCCTTGACTATTGGGTTTCCAATTAACATAATAAAACAGTATAAACAATAGTGACGTCAGGAACACTTGTTATTTGGTCACTCTCTCGTTTGGATAATGGTACCCGTATGCCATGTCCGGATGAGTTCGACTGGAGTGCTGGCTCCAGTATGAACTGCCAGTGGTATGGGATACTGGAAGAGATTGATTAAAATACCATGTGGTACTAATTGTTATTATTGTATAAATAACTTGACTTGCCCGGTGCATGTATCATATTGGTTGCACTTGTTACTAGTCCTGATCATTTATCCCTTATCATGTTACCTGTATACCTTGTTCCCTTCCTGATACATGTTACACTTTCTGTTGTGGCACACTACTTATGTACACCTATATTCTGCATTGCATATACTCTGCTTTATGTATACCTTGCAAACATCATTACTGTATATGCACAATCCAGTAGTATGGTTCTGTTGTATGCTGCACATCTGCATGTTCCTTATTTATTTATATAAAACTGGATACTACTTTAGACATGACCCGATGATAACCTGCTAGGCAGTGATGATATGAAAATATGATATGTTTATATTTCTACTGCTTATTATATGCCAACTATATGGTATCACTGTTACATAATCATGTATTATATATTATTATCGTATCGGTATTACTATCGTACATATTACTGCCTCCTTCATTTTACCACTCACTAGGTCGCTTTCTGACGATCCTGGGTTTGCGTGCCCAGGTTGGAGATCCGAGTTATCGTATTGTCCGATAGTCCATTGGAGTTACATAGGAGACTCGTCCTCGAGACCATTCATAGGTATCTATGTGATTTGTTTCTGTTATCTTATTATCCCTATTTTTCCTATCTGTTATGATCTCTAACCTCTTTCTGCAGGTATTCTTGTACTTATTTCATGCTGGAACTCATGTATATATGGAGGTTATTTCCTGTACTGAGGCTTAACGTACGTACGTGAGGGTATCTCCGTCCTGCGTATGTACGTCGCCATAATGTCTCCGTATCCGTGAGATCGGGGCGTTACAGAGTGGTATCAGAGCCTAGGTTCATACCTGGTGTGGATAACCACCTAGGTCAATACTTGGGCTCTTACCAACAGTACAATCAGGTTCAGATTAACTTATCTGTATCGGAATTTGGGGATTCCAGCAACGAGTACAAGAATACCATTTCATTGATAATGCACTCCTCGACTCTTATCTAATCCTTACTTCCATTCCTTACTTCCTGATATTAACCAGAATAGTCTGATTCCCTTCTCGCTTTTTCTTCATCCTATCACTTTCCATCCTTTATCTTTCATTCAGCCCACCCCGCATTCATTATGGATATCAGAGTGAGCAGCGAAAGCGTCATGGGCCCGTAACATTTAGACTTCATGCCTGTAAATATTGTCCTTCCACTTGAATTGCAATTTCGAGGATGAAATTTTTTGTAAGGTGGGGAGAAATGTAACCCCCTGCTCCCTGATGTACGTATCACAGTATCAGTATTCGATACAGCGTACAAAATTAAATTAACCTTTCTACTAGTCTGATTTAGCCGGTTTTAGCTTCAAATATCATTTTCTAATATTTTAGATTTTTTAGAATTTTCTGGAAGCTTTATGGATTATTTTGGAAAATCTCTGTAGTCGGTGTCGACCGATACCGAGAATCGACTCTATGATTTTTATTTCACAAACGGAGTAAAATTTTGAGAATCTGCTTTCACCTTGTATCTTTGAATCGTATTTTTTACGTTAGGGTATTTTGGAGATTTTTCTAAATTATTAAAAATTGGGCCAAAGCGGTGTCGCCCGTTGTCGGTAGTACACTTTAGGATTTTTAACTTGCAAACATGACTTTATTTCATGAATCCGATTTCACATTCTTCCTCCATGTAATATTCTCTATTTTCGGTAATTTTTGGGAACCATACGGAGCGAGTCACATTTTACTGAATAAAATAATATTAATTAAATAATATAACAATCTTTTCTTTATTTTTTCCTTTCTTTTTCCCTCTTCTTCTCCATTTCTCTGGAAGCCACCCCCACCGACTTAAACAACCGCCCTTCCTCCTCTTTCAAAACCTCTCTCTCTATCTCATTCAAAACCCCTCTCTCTCTATCGCTCAATTCCCTCTCTCTCTTCCCTCTCCTCACACACTCTCTCTCACTCTCTCTTTGTGTGTTCCGTGGAGGCACCACGGCCGGCGCGCCGCCGGTGGCGCGCGTCCCCGGCCGGGCGCCACCGCGCCTCCCTAAAGCCGGGCGCCGCACCCCTCTTCTTCTTCTTCTTTTCCTCTTCTTTTTCTTTTCCTTCTTTTCTTCTTCTGTTCTCTCTTCTTCTCCTTCTACTACAACATCCTCTTCCCCTTGCTCTCTCTCTCTCTCACTCCTCTTCTACCTGCGGAGGGCGCCGCCGACCTGGGCCGCGGCAGGCGCCGCTGCCGGCCAGCCAGCCGGCGGCCAATTGGTGAGCGACAGCAGCAGCTGTCGCTGCTGCTGTTGCTTTCTTTGTTGGGTTTGGGTAGAACCCGAACCCATTACCCTATTGGGTTAATTTGAAACCCAATACCATAAATCCACTAACCCGTAACCCATTTACTTAAGTTATGGGTTTGGGTTATCAGATCCAATCCCGACCCGTTAACCCGTCTACCCGTATCCAAAACGTTTAAAGGTAAACTTTCAGAAAACACCCTGTTAAATTCTAACATTTGCATTTTTAACATCTTTATTGCATATTTAATATATTTTCTTGATTTTCGTGTTCGGGCTATAACTGGAGCATTCGGAGTCCGATTTGGACGATTCTGGAACCGTTGCGATCGTGGGAAAGAGAGCTACCTTCTCATGGCTAGTTTGTGAGTATTTTTCTTTTATAAATTATATTTATTTAGAGATCCTAAATTGATTGATTGCTTTCAGTCATAAATCATGATTATGGATAAATCATTGTAACTGTTAATTAATAGCTTGTAATTATTGGAAACTCATTGTAATAGGAATAAACTATAATATTGTAAGTTGCTTCCTGATTTAATATAACTATAGGTGATTTAATAATAATAACAATAAATACTGAAATATATAACTCACTGACACAGTCAACATACCTGCACAGCCACTGACATTCGGGCCACTATTTCACCATATTCTTGGACACTATTCTTTCATGTATTGTATCACAGTTAGATAACTATCGTTACATGTATACTGATCCACAAATACTCTATTACACTACACTGTCACTAGACATGAATGCTAGACACCGTTATTTCATGCACTGGTATCATCATTACACGGATACTGTAGTTCACTGGACATGGTATATTACATTATACACGGACCACTGTTATTAGATATGTTACACAGATTATTGCTACACATATATGTTCCACTGGTACCCGGATATACCAATTCACGGAATACCGCATTTCATATTATTGTTATTATCGTTACATGGATGCTCAGTACACAGTTATGTCATGTTTACACATCACTGTTACGCATGTAAATATTGTTTCTATATTCTTGTCCTATGGATCACTGTTTATATGGCATGAATATTCATGTATTCCTCTTGCATGATTGTTTCCCGTTACTGATATTCCCGTTACTGGATACATGAGCTGTTGATATGCGATGTGTGGAACTAAGTGCCACGTGGATCCAAGCCACGGGGGCCACCTCTAGAATCCCACATCTATTGCTTCCTGTTTCCCGTTATCGTGTTTCGTGCTATCCACAGAGCTCATGTCCTGTTATCGTGTTACATATATCATGTACTGTTCTTGTTCCTGATACCCGGTGTACATTAAATGTATGAACTATAAGATGGGGTTGGGGGAGACTTGACGGTTGACTAGCTCTTGTCGGGTGGATGTCTGAATCCATTGTTTGTCCTACTGCAGGGGACGGGGTAGTGCTGGCTACCGTCTGTTATAACTCATGAGATCCCGTTTCCCGTTATTATTTTAGCTCATTGAGTTCCTGTTACATGTTACAGCCTTAGCGGGCTGGCCCTAGTCTCAGCAGCCAGGGGTCTGTTTAAGGCCGTGATCCCGGGTATGCGCGGGGTACACCCACCTGACTAGAGCTCCTTGACTATTGGGTTTCCAATTAACATAATAAAACAGTATAAACAATAGTGACGTCAGGAACACTTGTTATTTGGTCACTCTCTCGTTTGGATAATGGTACCCGTATGCCATGTCCGGATGAGTTCGACTGGAGTGCTGGCTCCAGTATGAACTGCCAGTGATATGGGATACTGGAAGAGATTGATTAAAATACCATGTGGTACTAATTGTTATTATTGTATAAATAACTTGACTTGCCCGGTACATGTATCATATTGGTTAGTTGCACTTGTTACTAGTCCTGATCATTTATCCCTTATCATGTTACCTGTATACCTTGTTCCCTTCCTGATACATGTTACACTTTCTGTTGTGGCACACTACTTATGTACACCTATATTCTGCATTGCATATACTCTACTTTATGTATACCTTGCAAACATCATTACTATATATGCACAATCCAATAGTATGGTTCTGTTGTATGCTGCACATCTGCATGTTCCTTATTTATTTATATAAAACTGGATACTACTGTAGACATGACCCGATGATAACCTGCTAGGTAGTGATGATATGAAAATATGACATGTTTATATTTCTACTGCTTATTATATGCCAACTATATGGTATCACTGTTACATAATCATGTATTATATATTATTATCATGTCGGTATTACTATCGTACATATTACTGCCTCCTTCATTTTACCACTCACTAGGTCGCTTTCTGACGATCCTGGGTTTGCGTGCCCAGGTTGGAGATCCGAGTTATCGTATTGTTCGATAGTCCATTGGAGTCACATAGGAGACTCATCCTCGAGACCATTCATAGGTATCTATGTGATTTGTTTCTGTTATCTTATGTATCCCTATTTTTCCTATCTGTTATGATCTCTAATCTCTTTCTGCAGGTATTCTTGTACTTATTTCATGCTGGAACTCATGTATATATGGAGGTTATTTCCTGTACTGAGGCTTAACGTACGTACGTGAGGGTATCTCCGCCTTGCGTATGTACGTCGCCGTGAGATCGGGGCGTTACAGTATACGTTGGAAAATAAGGAAGTCCATATAACTTTAATAAATTTTGAGCTGAGAGATTGGCAGTTTTTCCTCATTGACTATGTTTTGCATGACATATTACCGGATGACCCTAAGGAAGTAGCTTCCGTCCGACGAAGATCTCTCCGCCTCTACTTTGACCCGATAGTAAAAAAAACACTCTATCGTCACTCATATGACGGTATCCTGCTCAGTTGTCTCTCTAATTCAGAAGCACAGGAAGTGCTTAAAGAGGCACACGATGGTATATGCGGAGCTCATCAACCAGATCTGAAACTCAAGGATCGATTGCACAGACTTGGTTACTATTGGCCAACCATGATAGCTGATGCCATCAAATACGCGCAGGTGTAAAGCCTGTCAAATCCACGTAGACTTTATATATTAACCTCCGGAGTTACTTCATCCGACTGTTGTTTCGTGGCCATTGAAAGTATGGGGAATCGATATCATAGGACCTATTAGCCCTTCGTTAACAAAAGGTCATCGGTTCATCTTAACAATAACCAATTATTTCTCAAAGTGGGCAGAGGCTATACCACTTATTGAAGTTAAAATTTCAATATGGTCAACTTTATCAAACACCATGTCATTCATCGATTTGGTGTCCCCAAGCGGATTATTCATGATAATGGTCCCCAATTTGCAAGCCAAGTATTCTATCAGTTTTGCAATAATTACCGGATTCAGAATGTGACATCTGTAGGATCTAAAAAATAATGTCAACACAGTGCTAAAACAAAGATAATTAGTGTTAAATAAAATAACTTGTAGGAAAGGAAATAAATCTCAGAAAATATGCAAATGCAAACACAAGAGATTTTATTCTAGTTCGGTCCTCTTGACCTATATCCAGTCCTAAGCAACCCATTTAAGATATTCCTTATCCTGATTTTGTACACTCAAAATCAACTCCTTGTACATCACTTGACAAACAACCTTTACCAAATCCGTACAACTCTTCTCTACACCATTAAGACAAATTTCTTGTATACCTCTTTTTAACACCAAAAAGATAACCTTGTACAATACTTCTCTTTGAGTGATTATAAAATAACCTATAAGCCTTGAGACTTGTATGTGACCGTGAACAAGGACTTTTATAGGTGGACTATAACCTATAAACTACTATTAGTCGACCAGCAGAAATAGTTAGTCGACTATAACATGTATTATTCGACTAATAATGTGGGTAAGTCGACTAATGCTTCCGACAGTCAAGAAACAGAAAGTTGGTATCTGTTTAGGATATAACTTAGTCGACTACATAAAGGGTCAAGTTGACTAGAGGATATATAAGTCGACTATACTTAGATATAAGTCGACAATATGACTAAAGTGTGTGTTTCAAGACTTTTAGCATTCTATATAAAATACACAAAATAGCCAAATATCCTTGAGTAGACTTGAGCACTTAGAACTCATAGATAGAGCTCCAATACATTTGCATCACAAATGTTATGATTAAAATCTAAGTTTCAACATTCTCCCCCTTTTTAATGATGACATGTTATGTGCATATAACTCCCCCTGCAGAGAACATGTTATAACAAAAATTTGTTCTCCCCCTGCAAAGAACAGGTTATAACAAATATAGAAAACAAGTGTTCTCCCCCTGTAAAATATATATGTTGGCCCAAAGGCCTATCACCCTAGTTTTGATGATGATCAACTCATGAAGTTATGTTTACTAATGATCTTGTGTTTAATTAGTGACAGATTCATTATCAAGATCTTAGTAGGTGCATAGCTCAACAAAGGATAAAATATCAAGATTTGGAGCTAGCACGGTGTGATCCAAGGAGCTTTTGGATCAAGCTTGGACCAAGTCAAGAAGATGAGAAGCCTTCAAGTGAAGACTTCAAGAAGATGAAGACTGGTGTCTAGGTATAAGATTTTGTTTTTGCTTTAGATAAAATGTAAAGGATAGAGTAGTTGGTGGATTGCTCAAGTATTATATACACACACACTCTTGATAGATATGTTTTCATAAAAGAATTTTTGTTTTAGAAAAGATTTTTCTTAGTGACAAAATACTATTCGATTTTTGGTATTCATGTTTACATCTTTCAACCAAAATCAAGTTTATGCTTATTGTCAAAAACATAGATATTTCATCTTGATTGTGTAGTGGATCATATCCATACACACTATGCTTTAAAAGTATATCTTGTTTTTGTATTTGATGAAGATTTGGAAAAACATGTTTTGGAAAAATATTGTTTTGAAAAAACAGTTTTTATCATGAGCCAAATATTTTCAAGTTACAAAAATAGTCCAATCTTTTATAACATGCCTTGATTTTGTGCAAGCATGTTTGTTTATCAAAGTATATTGGTAAAACTATTTTTGTAGATTTTTAAGTATTTTATGGGATTTTATTTAAGCCAAAAAGACAAACCTTTTAATCCCAGAAAATTGTTTCAGGCTTCAGATAAGTCGACTTACTACCTTTATAGTCGACTAACACTGAAGTTGGTCGACCGGTTGGGTCGACCGACGTGCACAGACGTGCACGCCTTTGTGCACTGGAGGACGGCCGACCGGATCGGTCGACCGCTCCAGAGAGCTCTGCTCTCTGGAAATTTCGGCTGACCGTACGGGTCGACCGACAGAGAGTTGTAATCTCTGCTCCAGTGGCTCTTACCGTGGCTCCAACGGTCGGATTTCTGACCGTTGGCGGTCGACCGGCCCGGTCGACCGGCAGGCCTGACAGACCCCAACGGCTATACTTTTCTGGCCTATAAATTTGAGGGTCTTGTCATTATTTTGTAATAAGATTTTGGAGACTCTTAGAGCCAGTTTTTCCCATTCATTCCAGAGGTTTTTCTCCACAAAATTAGAGCCAATACTTCCAATTAAAAGGAGAGTTTATCAAGAGTGTAAAAGAGATTTTCTTGAGTTTTCACCAAAGATTCTTTCCTTGTTTTCTCACACAAATACTTGAGCATCCATTGATCTATTCTTCCTATAGGAGTGTTGTAGTGAGATTGTTTTTAGGTGATCAAAGTGTTGTGATCACCAAAGACTTCATTTGTTCTTTGAGGAGGCGGACAAGTGTGTTCGCGGTTGTTTAGGGTTCGGGTGCGAACTCTTTGTTTGAGGTGCGGCCTCGGCGAGCTTGTGGGGCTTGCGTGTGTACGGGACTAGGGAGTCTGAGGGCTTGTAGGTGTTGCGGCACCGAGGAGAGATCCATTGGGATCTTGCATAGTGGAAATCCTTCGTGTGTCGAAGGCGGGGATGTAGAGCAAGTGTGCTCGAACCTCGAAACAAACCCTTTGTGTTTGCGATTGCCATTTCTCTCTCTCTCTCTCTCTATCTCCTTATCTATATCTTGCATAGCTTATATTGTCTTTACATTTACACGCTTGATATATTGTGCTCATATTGTATACTTGCTTGAGTTGTTTGCTAACACTTGTATTCAACCAAGAGAGCCAACGCGGCACCTCAACCCATTCAAGGGGAATCTAGAGGAGTTTGTCCAGAGCCCTTCACGGGGAATTCGGCAACACTCTTGTGTTATACATAGTGTTTAGTATAAAAGTTTTTATTTGGTCATAATTGTTTTTACCTTCCGCATCATTTATCATTAAGTGACCATTAGATTAGCCTTCACCTATTCACCCCCCCTCTAGGTGAACCTTCAATTGGTATCAGAGCTTGGTACTCTGATTTGGGTCTTACATCCTAGAGTTAAAGATCCTCATTTTTAGGCTAATCATAATTTTTGTACACACACCATGGATTTCATGTCACCTCCCACTTTTGACATTCTTAACGTCCAAATTTGGAAGGTTAAGATGTCATTGTACCTCAAGGCCTTAGGCATTCATGTTTATCTTGCTACAATTAAAGATTCTTATATTAATAATAGCAAGTACATTGAGGCTAATGCTAAAGCCCTTCATGCTATCAAGTCAACCCTAAATGATGATTATTTATCTAGGGTTTCTAATGTTGAATCGGCTTTTGTAGCTTGGAACATCATCACCTCCCTCGGCGAAAAAGATCTATATTATGCCGGGAGCGATTCGGACGTTGGAAGCGACATCTCCAACGTGTGCTACATGTCCAAGGGGATAATCCCCTTGAGGTAAACTCTGAATCCGATGATGAAGACATGTCATATGATGAGCTCACTTCCTTTTGTCAACAATTGCTTGAGAAATATGACATGATTAAAAAGGAAAATAAAAATTTGAAAAAGAATATTGCTTGCATGCATAAAGAACATGATTCATTTAGAAGTAACATTGCATGCTTAGAAAAAGATAACAAATATTTGGAAAAGAATTTTGATTGCATGTATAAAGAAAATGATTTTTTCAAATCTAAAATTGCATGTTTGGAAAAAGCAAAAGAAGATTTGAAAAATGAGAATGTTTCCCTCATGTCAAGATTGAATGATTTATGTGAAGGGAACACTACTTTGAAAAATAAAATTGATTTGGTGGAAAAACAAAAGGAAGCTGTTTTTCAAGAAAATAAATCTTTGAAAAGAAAAATTTGTGAAAAAGAAAAAGATTTTGTTTCACAAAAGAAAAAGAAAAATGATTCTTTATCTCATCATGCTTTACATGCCACCACTAATGAGATTAAAGATTTGAAAAATAAAATAGATAGTTTGAGCTCTAATTTGAGCACATGTGCATTCAATCATACTAGATTGGAGTCTATGCTTTCAAAGAAACAAACTCCATCCATTCATGCACATCATCATGCTTATGTTGAACATCATGATCATTCACACACACATAAGCATACATACTAAGGTGTACGTATGTACACATTGTGGCCGCAAAGGCCATTTAGTAAAGTTTTGTTATGATAATATTAATTCTCTAAATTTTGCTAATTATAAAAATTTTGGGTTCCTCAACATAAGACTAACCCAAAGGACCCAAGAAAATATGAGTACCAAAACCCCCACCATTTGCTTTTGATGTAGGTGAGGGCTCTCACAAAACGTGAGAGGATCGGTGCCTTGGTAGTGGATGCACTTGGACATGATGGAATACTTTTGGGATGCATCACTATCAAGGAGCTTTGGTGGGACAACCACCATGTTAGGAGCTTTGGAGTTGGTAACAATATCTAAACTCCTACTTTTTATGTTCATGCTTGTTCATTCATAATATTCATAGCATGTTCATGTTTTATGATTTATTGTGCTTCATGTGGTATGAACTAGTTTAAATGTAGATTTTATCAAAACTTGCATGTATACATGTACAAATAGTGAATTACAATTGATTCATATATGATTGAACTTCATGCTCATTTGTATCCACTATATGCATATGTATAGACTAGTTTTGATGATTCTCTTTTATACATGTTTTACCTACTTTATGCTTTACTTCATGTATATGTATTTTTAATTCAAATCTAATAAATATACATGTATACCCGTGAGTCTCTTGCCTTCATGCAAACATCATTAATAGACTCTTTTATATTTGGGATATGTATGCATATTGTTAGATTTGGATGAATCATACATATACCTAGAAGCTTGTTGATTTTATGAAAAATGATTTTGAGTTGAATTGTTAAAAATGTGACTTATGATCTTTTTGAGCTTCATTGATTATTTTCATAAAAATGCTATTTACATGATCGTTTAACACTCACACTTTTGTTAAAATCATTTTAAGCCTTATAGACCATGAGTGCTTAAATTTTTGTGTATCTAGTTGTGTTTTATGAAAAACATATGATTTGATGTTATTTGAAGGATCTTTAACTAGTTATTCAAAATCAATTTAAACTAGTTATCATTCTTCTATTAATTTATAAGATTATCCACATGATCCTACCTTATTTCAATTATATGGATAAATTCTTTTGTGATCTAAAAGATTTGATGCTTCATGTATTGAATATTAGTTTAAATGTTAGTTTTATCAACACTAGAATTTATACTTGAACATTTTGTGGGTCACAAATAAATCTATATATGATTGGGTTGATTGCTTATTTGTGCCTATTAGATGTACTAGCATAGTCTAGTTTTGATGATACATACATTTTTAAACTTGTATTCCCACTTTTTGGATTTGATTTATGATCATGTGTTTTTCATTTCATGTATATGTGTATTTTGCCAAACTTTAAGATATACATGTATACCTCTTGAGTCATTTGCCTTTAATGCAAATCTATTTATATGGACTCAATTGTGTTTAAGGGATATGTATGTATACTTATTGTGTTGTCAAAACATACATATATCTTGAAATATAAATTTTGTTTTTAATTAAAAAAAATGTGTGATGATTTTCATGTCTTCATGATTTAAAGGAATATTGAGATTAATTGACATTTTTGCTTTATTCCTTACTTGAAGGATTCCGTACTAGTTTTTAAAACATTTCACATTAACTAATGCAAATTCTTCATATGGTAGAGTATATGATAAGCTTACCCTTCAATTGGTATCATTGGATATTTTCAATTGGTATCAATATGATTTTTATATACTCATATTTTGATTGTATGTATGAATGCTTTCAAATTTAAATTATATCAATTTCTATTGGTATTATCTTTTCATACATGTGATCTATTTGTGTTTTAAGAGAGTGAATCAATTGTTCTTAAAACACAATGTATATGCTAAGCTTAATTTAACTTTCAATTGCTCTTAAAGTTTATGCAATATGTTTTCAAGATTGATATCAAAATTCAAAAAAAAATATGTTTACTTGATATCTCAAAATGTGTTTTATTAAGAAAATTCAAAATTTTTGATTTGTATTTCCTATATGCAAGGAGAGCTTAACATCTCTCTTACATATGGATTCATGTTGAGTATATTATAAATTGAGGAGCTTGACAACTCTTCTTTATATGATATACGTGTGTAGGGGGAGCTTCACATCTCCTTTTATGCATTACATAATATGTGTTATGTGAGTTAGGGCTTGTCATCCCTTCTTCATATAATGCATATGTGTAGGGAAGCTAACTTAGCGTCTTCCTCTTCATGAATGTATATCGCATATAAATTTTTATTGATTGATTTGTATTACCCCTTCTTGATCTCTTTGTTTTTGACAAAAAGGGGGAGAAAAATTTGTTTGATTTGATTTTACTTTGAACCCTTTGTTGATGATTGACAAAAAGGGGGAGAAATATTTGAGTTTATATGCATGTTTTCATTGCTTAAGGGGGAGAAGTATTTGTCTTCCTTGTTAGTTATGCATATATGTTTTGTATTGCAACTAGGAGAAAAAGGATTTCATGTTTTATCTCCATACATTGCATACATATTTATGTGCTTTCATTGCATATATTATTGTTTATTTGTTATGCATGAGTTAAGGGGGAGCTTCTTTGAAGCTTTACATTAATCCATGCATATATAACTTCATGAGTTTTGTCATCATCAAAAAGGGGGAGATTGTTGGCCCAAAGGCCTATCACCCTAGTTTTGATGATGACCAACTCATAAAGTTATGTTTACTAATGATCTTGTGTTTAATTAGTGACAGATTCATTATCAAGATCTTAGTAGGTGTATAGCTCAACAAAGGATAAAATATCAAGATTTAGAGCTAGCACGGTGTGATCCAAGGAGCTTTTGGATCAAGCTTGGACCAAGTCAAGAAGATGAGAAGCCTTCAAGTGAAGACTTCAAGAAGATGAAGACTTGTGTCTAGGTATACGATTTTATTTTTGTTTTAGATAAAATGTAAAGGATAGAGTAGTTGGCGGATTGCTCAAGTATTATATACACACACACTCTTGATAGATATGTTTTCATAAAAGAATTTTTGTTTTAGAAAAGATTTTTTTTGTGACAAAATACTATTTGATTTTTGGTATTCATGTTTACATCTTTCAACCAAAACCAAGTTTATGCTTATTGTCAAAAACATAGATATTTCATCTTGATTGTGTAGTGGATCATATCCATACACACTATGCTTTAAAAGTATATCTTGTTTTTGTATTTGATGAAGATTTGAAAAAACATATTTTGGAAAAATATTGTTTTGGAAAAACAGTTTTTATCATGAGCCAAATATTTTCAAGTTACAAAAATAGTCCAATCTTTTATAACATGCCTTGATTTTGTGCAAGCATGTTTGTTTATCAAAGTATATTGGTAAAACTATTTTTGTAGATTTTTAAGTATTTTATGGGATTTTATTTAAGCCAAAAAGACAAACCTTTTAATCCCAGAAAATTGTTTCAGGCTTCAGATAAGTCGACTTACTACCTTTATAGTCGACTAACACTGAAGTCGGTCGACCGGTTGGGTCGACCGACGTGCACAGACGTGCACGCCTTTGTGCACTGGAGGACGGCCGATCGGATCGGTCGACCGCTCCAGAGAGCTCTGCTCTCTGAAAATTTCGGCCGACCGTACGGGTTGACCGACAGAGAGTTGTAATCTCTGCTCCAGTGGCTCTTACCGTGGCTCCAACGGTCGGATTTCTGACCGTTGGCGGTCGACTGGCCCGGTCGACCGGCAGGCCTGACAGACCCCAACGGCTATATTTTTCTGGCCTATAAATTTGAGGGTCTTGTCATTGTTTTGTAATAAGATTTTGGAGACTCTTAGAGCCAGTTTTTCCCATTCATTCCAGAGGTTTTTCTCCACAAAATTAGAGCCAATACTTCCAATTAAAAGGAGAGTTTATCAAGAGTGTAAAAGAGATTTTCTTGAGTTTTCACCAAAGATTCTTTCCTTGTTTTCTCACACAAACACTTGAGCATCCATTGATCTATTCTTCCTATAGGAGTGCTGTAGTGAGATTGTTTTTAGATGATCAAAGTGTTGTGATCACCAAAGACTTCATTTGTTCTTTGAGGAGGCGGACAAGTGTGTTCGCGGTTGTTTAGGGTTTGGGTGCGAACTCTTTGTTTGAGGTGCGGCCTCGGCGAGCTTGTGGGGCTTGCGTGTGTACGGGACTAGGGAGTCCGAGGGCTTGTAGGTGTTGCGGCACCGAGGAGAGATCCATTGGGATCTTGCATAGTGGAAATCCTTCGTGTGTCGAAGGCGGGGATGTAGAGCAAGTGTGCTCGAACCTCGAAACAAACCCTTTGTGTTTGCGATTGCCATTTCTCTCTCTCTCTCTCTATATCTCCTTATCTATATCTTGCATAGCTTATATTGTCTTTACATTTACATGCTTGATATATTGTGCTCATATTGTATACTTGCTTGAGTTGTTTGCTAACACTTGTATTCAACCAAGAGAGCCAACGCGGCACCTCAACCCATTCAAGGGGAATCTAGAGGAGTTTGTCCAGAGCCCTTCACGGGGAATTCGACAACACTCTTGTGTTATACATAGTGTTTAGTGTAAAAGTTTTTATTTGGTCATAATTGTTTTTAGCTTCCGCATCATTTATCATTAAGTGACCATTAGATTAGCCTTCACCTATTCACCCCCCCTCTAGGTGAACCTTCAATATATTATGACATATATATATAATACGTTATATGTTTGAAATTTTCTATTATCAAGAAATCTCTTTTCTTTATATGGTACCTATAAGATAAAATATTGTTAATGGTACCAATCATAACATGAATAAAATATTCACCTTTTGGAATCCAAACCCAATTTGAATTTAGTTTCCATCTATTAGTTTAAACATAATTGCATGAATTACATATATCATGTATATATGATGCAATATAAGCATTTTTGTCCATATTATTTAGATTTTAGGAATCCAAATATATTTATACTTTGATTTATGGTCTTCTTAACAAAAGAATTATCATTATTCTTTTTGTAGACATGTGTAATTCTTTCAATATTATTTTTTGAACAATTAAGACCAATATGCTTATCTTTTGAAAATCTAAGTCCAAAATGATTGTATGAAATCTTTTAAATGACAATATATCATTCAAATTTTCTTTTTCTTTATTAACTTTGTCACTTTATTCAAAATTTCTTCATATTTATTTTTGAAACTTGTCCTGTCTTTATCTAAAACAGAAATTCTTTCATTTAAAGATCTAGTTTCTCTTTTCAATGAAGTATTATCTTGTAATAAATTCTCATTATCCTTTTTCAATGATGTATAACTTTTTTAAAGTCATCTTTTTGAGAATTTATGAAAGACAGTTTAGAAACATGAAGTTCATTTTCTTTGTGAAGTCTTTTATTTTCCTTTGATAAAACTTTATTTTTCATCTTTTCATTCTTAAGATCATTATATAACTCATGAAATGCATCTAAGAGTTTAGTATATTGTACCTCATCTTCTTCTTGAGCCATAAAATAAATGTTGGCATGTTCAGTGATTTCTTCTTCGTCAGAGGAAGAGGAATCACTATTCTTCCATGATGCCTGATATTCTTTCTTCTTTTTAAACTTTTTGCTCTTGAATTTTCCTTTATTTTTGAGCAATAGGCAATCCTTCTTCATATGACCAGTTTTATTACAATTAAAACATATAGGATTAAACTTACCTTGCTTTAAGAGCTTTCTGAATTTTCTTGAGAGCATTCCCATCTTCTCTTCATTATCATCTGAATTTTTCGTATCTGATGATGTATGGAAGGCAAGTACTTTCTTCTTTGATTGAACTTGATGTTCATTATTCTTCCGATCTTCAAGTTGCACTTCATATGCCATTAAATTACCAATAAGGTTTTCTAATGACATTATTGAGAGATAATTTGTTTTTTCTATTGCAGTGGTTTTCTTCTCCCAATCTGATGTGAGTGCACGAAGAACTTTTCTAACTTTTTCCACTTGAGTATATTCTTTCCAAGGGATGCTAAGAAATTTGTAATGTCCGTGAATCTTGTAATCATTTCTGAAATTGTTTTGTTCTCCTTCATTTTGAAGAGTTCAAACCTGTGAACAAGAACAGAAATTTTAGACTCTTTAACCTTATTTATACCTTCATGGATTACCTGTAAAATCTGTCATATTTGATTTGCAGATCTAGCCGTTGGACACGCGATTGAATCCTTCTTTGTGCAAGGCACAGAAAAACGCGTTCATTGCTTTGGCATCAAGGTTTGCAGACTTCTTTTGTTCTTCATTACATGCATTGTAATTTGTGGTCGGCTTGGTGTACGATGCTTCTACTTATTCCAGAGTTCATAGTTGAGTGATTGCAAGTAGATCTTGATTCTACACTTTCAGTAGTTGTAATTTGATCAATCAAATAATAGTGGACGTTGTGTAGAGTGTTCTTCTCTGAATTGTGATAAAAGAAAATTCTGTTGCCATCCTTGTAGGGTATTGACTGGGTACGCAGGGCTCTGATACCAATTGTAGGATCTAAAAATTAATGTCCACACAATACTAAAACAAAGATAATTAGTGTTAAATAAAATAACTTGCAAGAAAAAAATAAATCTCAGAAAATATGCTAACGCAAACACAAGAGATTTTATCCTGGTTCGGTCCTCTTGACCTACATTCAGTCCTCAAGCAACCCGCTTGAGATTTTTCTTATCCTGATTTTAGACACCCAAAACCAACTCCTTGTACACCACTTGACAAAAATTTGTACAACTTTTCTCTACCAAGAAGACAATTTTCTTGTACATCTCTTCTCAACACCAAGAAGATAACCTTGTACAATACTTCTCTTTGAGTGATTACAAAATAACCTATAAATCTTGAGACTTGTATGTGATCGTGAACAAGGACTTTTATAGGTGGACTCTCAGAATTCTTCACTAAGGGATTGAAATTTGTGTGAAGAACAGAAATTGAAACTAGTTTTTTAAAAAAAGATTTTTCAACAGAGTTTGGACAGAAAACTAATCACATGAATTGGTGTGTTTAGCCTAGGACAACATTCCTATTTATAGCTAAAATCTATGGTTAGTTAGTGTAGTTATCAAGACAAATTTGAATATTAGAATGTTGGATAAACACTAGAAAATCAATAGCTGTTTAACAGTCAGAAACTGTTATAAGTCGACTAGGGTAGGAAGGGTAGTCGACTAGGGAACAAGATTTGCATGGGTTAGTCGACTAATCAAGCAAGCAAGTCAACTATATCAAGACTAATACAGATGATATGTTTCTGGAAACTACTATTAGTTGACTAGTAGAAATATTTGGTCGACTATAATATGTATTAGTTGACCAATAATGTGGGTAAGTCGACTAATGCTTCGAACAGTCAAGAAACAGAAAGTTGATATCTTTTCAGGACAGAACTTAGTCGACTACATAAAGGGTCAAGTCAACTAGAGGATATATAAGTCGACTATACTTGGATATAAGTCAAATATATGATTAAAGTGTGTGTATCTCAAGGCTTTTAACATTCTATATAAAATACACAAAATAGCTAAATATCCTTGAGTAGTCTTGAGCACTCAGAACTCATAGATAGAGCTCCAATGTATCTGCATCACAAATGTTATTATCAAAATCTAAGTTCCAACAACATCAACCGCTTATAATCCTGCTGCTAATGGTTTGGTGGAAGCATTCAATAAGACAATTATCAAGCTACTCAAGAAATTCATTTCATCAAGCAAATGAGATTGGAATGAGAAGCTCAGTGAATGTCTTTGGGCCTACCGAATTACGATCTAAACTCTAACAGGCAATACACCTCTTTCTCTTGTATACGGGTGCGAAATAGTCATACCACTAGAAATCCAGATGCCATCATTACAGGTCGCCTTAGCAACCAAGATGACTAAGGAAGACAATGATCAGTTACGTCTTCAAGAACTCAAAGCCCTAGATAAGAAACGACTACAAGCTCAACAACACATTGAGTTATACTAAGCTCGAATCTCGAAAGCTTTCAATAAGAAGGTTAAGTAAAAGGTATTCTAGAAAAAAAATTTGGTTTTAGCTATTAGACAACCCATGATCATGACGCACAAAATCAAAGACAAATTTCAACCCAAATGAGAATGACCATTCGTAATAGAAACAGTCTATTCAAATGGAGCATATTGCCTTATAACCCAGACGGTGATACACTCATGATGCTGATCAACGGCAGATTCTTGAAGAAGTACTATCCTTGATAGGATCCTTCTTATGATCAAGTTAACATTACACCTCTGATCAGAACTTTCAGATCCAAGATGTTTGGGAAGAGCGCCAAGGAAAAGTTTCTTTCTTTCTCTAGCGGATCATATCACTATCGACCAGTGTCGAGCCGATCGAACACCGGTTACATTGAAGAAGAAACAAGGTTATGAACGTCAGTTTCAGCCTTGTCACTCTTCTCTAATTTACTATCGACTAGTGTCAAGCCGATCGAATACCGGTTACATTGAAGAAGAAACAAGGTTATGAACGCCGGTTTTAGCTTTGTCACTCTTCTCTAGTTCACCTATAAACTCGTCAGAAGCTGTTCCATCATCAGATCATATCACAGTCAATCGACGCCGAACCAATTGAACATTGGTGATGCATGATGTCAACATTAAAGCATTGACAAAAATGGATTAGGGTTTGGGATTCAAGATGTTTGGAAGAGTGCCAAAAAAAAGTTCTCTCCTCATTCAATAAGTCACATCATGGTCGAATAATGCCGAGTCGATCGAACATGGGTGATATTATGATGCATGATGTAAACATCGAAGAAAAGATGAAGGCAAAACGTCAAATTTTTAGCCTTGTCACTCTTCTCTAGTATATAGACATGTACCTATCTTCAACTTAGAAGAATAGGTCATATTTTGAAGTCAAGCATGCCCAAGCAACAGTTCCAAGCGTTCATCTTTACAATCACAAAGGTTATTTATCTAGCCTGACTTTTCTATATACAGTGGTGGTATACCTTCCTACTCTTGTTCGATCGATCAAAGCTCGACCCAATGACCAAAGGGACAGATGGCTTATCAAGCTAAACTCCTTGAAGAAGGTTCGTGAAGCATCCTTTTGTAGAACCTTCCAACTGTTTCCACGTTCATATCAAGACATGGTGACCGATCAAATGAAAAATCAAATGAGTTTATCTGATGACTTATCAAGCCAAACTCATTAAAGAAGATTCGTGATGTATCCTTTTGCAGAACCTTTCCACTGTTTCCGCGTTCACTTCAAAATATGGAAACAAAATAAGGATCGATAGAGACTCCACGAGAAAGTTTAATCTCTAGATAAAGTTCTCGCGGAATTCATGTCCACTCCTTTAATCCTCAGCTCATCTACGGAGGAAAAACCCAGGAGATACATTACGTTACTTAAAGTAATAAGATGATCCAATGCCTCTAACGGCTAAGGATAGAGGAAAATGTTGGCTCTTAAGTCCAACATAAGTCCTCATAACTCATCATGCTGAGGAGAATAGCATGACTAGACCAACTCAAATGGTAGTTGGTAAAGGCATATCAAACTCGTTGACAGCTGAGGGTTTTCTAAAAATCCTAAGGGATCTGATCCCATTTGATTCCTCTTAAAAATCGTTTACCAATTCTTGTCCATGGAATGGTTGGACCACATCAAATAATATTCATTTCCCTTACAAAATGAATCATGAGTCAAAACCTATCATGTTAACATTAAACCTCTGGTAGTGGGACTCTAACATATTCCCTAGCGGATAAAATCAATATCCCTAACAGATCAAAACTCCACGTGTCGTTCTCTTAATTGAATGACAGCGCATTTAAAGTGTTGTTACGTTCAAATACCTCTGACAGGCGGCTTTATAAATCTCGTTCTAAATCCCCATGGAGTTCTCTGACATATAATCTGTTATGGGATTCATATTTTCTAACTCCCCAACGAGTTTCTAATAGACTCTCTTCGAAGTCTATTATTTTCCTTTCAAGTCCCGAATGGACTTTCTTGGTTGTCACGTTAACAATATACCTCTGATAATTTCTTCTAAATAACATCCAAAGGAGATATCTCCCACAGAGTTTATGATCAAGTCTTATTTCCCACATGGAATTCTTTCTTTTTACCGTCATGTCCAGTTTGTCACCTCTGAACGGTAGAAATCCTGAGCTTGGTGGTTTATCAATCGGTTATGTCCATGTTACCTCTGAACCAATAGATAACCAAGTCTCATCTTCCAGTCCGGTAGGGACTACTCCTTTGCCGTTATGTCTAGTTCGCCACCTCTGAACGACAGGGGCTCTGAGTCTAGCAACTTCCAATCAGTTATGTCCATATTATCTCTGAACCGATGAATGCCTAGATTTTTCTCTTTTATGGTACTCTAACTGTCATATCCAGTCAACCACCTCTGAACAAATGAGTCCATAACTTTATTCTCCTTTTTTCTATCAGGCCCAGGAGTTCTTGCTATCATGTTAACAATAAATCTCTGAACAACAGATTGCAAACCTGAGATCCCTTAGTTGGTCATATCCAGTCAACCACCTCTGAACCAACAGAAGCCCAGATTCAATATGCCTTTGCAGTCCCTTGTAGACAAGCTGCTAAGTTAATACGGCTACATCTGGCAGCGGATTTGAAGTTTAGTGTGTCTTAGTCTATCATGTCAGTTTATCACCTCTGAATAGATGGGTCCCTAAAGTTGGTTCACCTCTATTTTGTCATTATATCCAGATCATCGCCTCTGAATGGCAAAATTTTGACCAATCATACCTAGTTTGTCACTTTTAACTGACAAATTCTAGACTTTATTTTCTAATTCAGTAGGAAATATCACGTGGTTGTGGTGTCTAATTCATCATAACCAATTCATAAATCCGATGGTCTTTAATCTGTCATGTTAATAGTAAACCTCTGAACAGTAAGATCGTCAAATTCACTTTGTCCCATTCTTATCCCAAAAGATCTAAATCAAGTCATTTCTCAAATCAATTGGTGATAATTTATCAAATAACTAATTCTTTCATGCTGTCGACCTCTGAATAGATTAGTTAATATTTTCATGGATGAATTTGAAGACTATACTGTTATCTTCTTTCTTTTGAGGGTTGTAATATAACTTGAAAGTATTGCAAACTCAGAAGATAAAACAAGCAGAAAATACAATAAAAGAGTGAAATAAAATTATTTTTTATTGATTCAAAAAGAGAAAAAAAAGAGGGGGATACATGGATTAAAACTACGATGGTGCTTCGTAGGACTTGATCCGTTCTTCGAGGGTGGCCAGCTTGTTCTTCCTCTCTTCAGCAGCTCTGACAAATACTGCGATCTTAACTCAGCTTCACTAAAGTTCGCTTTATGGGACAAACTAGCCTCAATTTCGCCCAAAATTGCCCGTTGTGCTATCTCCTGCTGCAGGACTTCATCATTTTTGACTTTGAGCTGCTCCAGTCGAGCGATCTCCTCAAGATGCACCAGTTCAACCTTGGACATGAGAAGATTGGCTCTCTTAATCATCTCCTTGGCTTTCTCAATCTTATCTTCAGCATCAAGAAGAGCGTTATTGGAAGCGTCAATGGTATCTCTAATTTCTACTTTCCTTATTTTCAATGATTTCAAATATGAAGATACCGCCTTGACTGCTTCCTATGCTGTAAGGCGAGCCTCACGTATTTGAGCGATGAGGCGTTTAAGATCTTCATCAATTGAGGAATCCAAGTCTGAACAGCTGAGGTGACTCCACTCATCCACGTCCTTCTCAAGCTCTCCACCAGAAACTCTAGTGCGGTAGCCTGGTCATCCCCTCTGACGTCTCAAATGCTCCCATTATTTTGAGAGAGGACCACCTTTAGAGCTAAAATGAGGTAGTTGAGCCTTTCAAGATCAAAACAATAGATCGCTTTAGGCTCTTGTAGAAGCTGTCAACCATCTCAGCCACAAATTCTTTCTCGGCTTCAATTACTTCTGGTGAGCGAGTAGTCCCAGAAGACAAAGCTTCCACCGGTTTCACTGTCATAATGGTGGAGGAAATGGCAGAAGCACTGGCTGGAGAAAGATGAGGAATCGCCGGTGAGTGGGAAGGAGTCTTCATAGAAACCAGTACACCAGCCACGATAGAGGTAGGACTGGTAACTATTTCAGGAAGAACCGGCTCGGTGACCAGTGTCAGAGATGTAGGGCTGGTAATTATCCTTAGCCTAGTAGTTGACTGGCGGCGTCAGAGAAACCACCGTCATCTCACCAACTGGCTCAGCAAGAAGTGTGATTGGTGCCGCAGTCATCATCTCCTCGGCCACCTTAAACTCACCGGTAGCTCAGGCTTGTAAGAAGGCAGGTTGCGAAACAAGACGTCCAACTCTGCAGCATCCACACCAGCTGAAGTACTTGTCTCTCCCTGAATTCCTCAAGAGGACTCGCTAGTTCCCTCGAAGTCGATGTACCCTAAGGCGGAACACCTGCAAAAGTATTTTATTAAAATAAGGTATAATAATATCAAGAAAAGATTGCTTACAAATGGTTAAGATATTACCAAGAGGTGATGGGATTATAAGAGACACTGCCTTAACCGCCTCATTAACAGTGTCCCCCAGGACTCCCTCAACGGCTGCGCTAACTCCAGCAGGCTTCATAGAAGAAACCTTGGCAGTAGCAGTAACCTCAGGAAGGATTTCATTTGTCCTGGCCACTTCCATAACTGGAATGCTCATCTTGCCTTCACTCGCCGAGGACTCTGTAACCCATCCTCTGGAGCTTGAAGCAATTGGGCTCTCCTTCGAAGCACCAATGCCAGAAGGATTGACACCAGTCGTGCCACCCTCGGATCCTCATAAACGACAAAGTAGCTGGCCTCGTCGCCCCCCGGTAGACGAACAAGGGATCGTAATAATCTCCCTTTTCTCCTGCGGTTTCGGTTCCTGAATCATAATTTAAACGAGTGAGCTGCATGAGATAAGAGGAAAAAAATATGTATACATGTGTATATGTATACATACGTGTTGCAAAAATGGAATTGGTCTTACCGAAGCCGGGAATAGCTTTGTCAGTTTCTTGTTTCTTCACTGATAGTTTAATAACTAACGGGGCAACAGGAGGAGAAACTGCAGCCAATTCATTCTCTCTGATAGTAGTAGGAGTGTGGCGACAGGGTTTCTTCACCACCCTTTTCCTGCGGGATCCACCTTGCCGCTTCCGTTTAAAATGGACGTCAGGATCTTCTTCTTCCACCTCTTCCACTTTCACTTCTTCCATGGGGGCTATGCCTATCCCACCGGGAGCATTTATCGGAACCCCAGCACTTGCAAAATCTTCAAAGCGAGGGCTTTCGGTGTTCGAAGCTTCACTGTCAGCGGTGGCGATAAACTCCGAAAGGCCGGGCACCCGGACTCTTTTGCCCTCTTCCTTGCAGTGACTTTCTGCTTCAGACCTTGGTGATCCACTTCAAGCCAAAGGAGTTGATGAAAACCCAGTTGGCGCGGAGCTCAAAATTCTGTACCATTGGCAGAACCCAAAGTCATCAATAGGTTTGGGGTCCTCAACGGCATACATAGTTGTGCCTTGGTACAACCAGCACCGCCAAGCATGAGCACCATCAATAAGGCTCCCCAGGTAGGCCAGGTTAGTGGTCGGATTGCTAATGTAGAGTTGGTCATATCCGAACTGAGGAGCAAACCGGCTGGGGACGTACGGCTCCAAGTAGCAAGTATCTCCGCTCCCGTACACCAAGTGAGAAGGCCGGATGCTAACCAACCATTCAAAAACTCTCCAGCTCAATGACTTCTTACTGTCCCCGACATCCTTGAGTTCCTCGCCATATCCCGCATCGCGGACTGGAAGAGACTATATACGTCGTGTAATATCCCTTGTTAGAAATACTGTATTTTTATTTTCCTAAAGTATTTAATTTAATTTACTGATTATTTTTATTTTTAATCAACTTAATTTATTTTTTTCTAGTTATTATTATTATTGTTAAATATGCAAATTATTTTTGAGATAGTAAAAGGTAATTTGTCTTTATCTATTATTACCATTATTCATATCAATATTTTTAGTTACTTATTACTATTATTTTTATATTTACCATTATTTCTTATCTGTATTTTTAGTTCCTTATTAAAATTGTGTCTAAATATCATTCTTATTATTTACTATTAGTGGTAGTTATTACTATTATTATTCCTCCATTATTATTATTATTTATTGTTATTACTATTAGTGTTATTATTATTCATATTGTTAGTGTTTATTAATTATTATTAGTGCTACTATTATTTTATTTATTTTAATATTAATGTTATCAGTGATGTTAATTATCATTATTACTATTGCTATAGTTATTCTAATTATTATTAGTATTATTAATTATTGTTATTAGTGTTTATTAATCTTACTATTCATTATTATGATTATTTTGTAAAGTTATTAATATTGTTGTTATTAATATTATGGTTAACTATTGATCTTGTTAATATTAGTATTATTATTTGCATTCTTTTAATCCTTTACTCATGTCCCTATACCAGTTAGCCCATACCCATACCCAATACCCATTAGCATACCC
Organism: Agave tequilana; assembly: GCA_038442645.1. Classification (NCBI taxonomy): domain Eukaryota; kingdom Viridiplantae; phylum Streptophyta; class Magnoliopsida; order Asparagales; family Asparagaceae; genus Agave; species Agave tequilana. Next base: position 57,464 of record JAVJIF010020596.1, read on the forward strand.
ACTACCCAAACTTAATGCCCATACCCAATTAGACCCCATGACTTACCTATATAATCTCTTTTCTAATCCTAAACCTAACCCTAATTCTTAACCTAATCTAAATCCTCCTCCTTTTTCTTTTACTCAGCCGCCTCCTCCTCTTGCTGCCGCAGAACTTTCTTCTGCCTAGCACCCCATGTCCAAGCCTTCTCCCAAGGCCACCGGAGTTTCATCACCTCCCCACTTTGCCGAGCCCACCCCCTGTGGCTACCACACTTCCACAAGGCCGTCCATACCTCTGATGAAGCACACTTAAGGGTTTTGATTGATGTGAGAAAAGTTCGAAGCTTGGTTGCTTGTTTTGGCAAAATGCTTGGTTAAAGAGTGTTTGTTCTTTTCTTGTTTCTTTAATGATGGTGGAGTTTGTGACTGGAAATGTTGTTTTGATGGGAGAGAAGATTTTGAAGCCCTTCAATGACATTGAGGCTAAATTTATGGAAGTAACTCCAAGTCCCCTGTGCTTCCTTCCATCCAAGAACTGGCACATTTCGGCAGCCTATCACCCTGGGCGCCTCCCATTGGCCATGGCAGCACCAGCGCACGCACAGGCCCCTACAAGGTGAGTTTCACTCCTTCTCTCATTTTTTTTATATTTAATGTATGCATATATATTTTAGTGTTAGTTATATGTGTCTGCGCATTTTCATTGCATGTACAGGAAAATCTTACTCCGAGCCATTTTTCGGCTCTCCGTAGATCACCGTGGATCATCGTAGGCGAGCGCGAACACACCTACGCCCTTCACGGCGAACTCCTCTAGCCAACGACACCCTTTGTGGCCCCGGACGCCTCCGCCAGAGCCTCCGTAGGTGTGCCACAAGTCGCCCCGAGGTTAGTTCTATATTTTTATGTACAAGGGTAAAGTTGTAATAATTGGGAAGTTTATTAAATTTGTAAGGATATAATTGTAATTATTGTGAAAGTTCAATTAATATGTTGTGGGTTTGTGCGTGAGTGTGGATGTTGATGCGTGCATGTATATGCATGTATTTATGCATGGCATGTATTTATGCATGAATTTGTACTTTAATCATGTATGTGTATACTTTTACATGTACGTGGGTGTACACGTATGTGTCGGGTTGCTCGGGAGTGTTTAGTGTATATTTATATTTATTTGTGTGTTCGGTTGCATGTTACAGTGTTTCGGACCCGTTCGGTGAGATCCAAACCCAACTACAGGAGACTCAGACCCGATCCAGATTCATGCTCATTGTGGACCCGATACAATGGTGATTCGAAGACCGGCCCATGGGATGATCCGTAGATCAGTACCGATTCGTATAGTGAAGACTAGACGACGATTCGATTCTGAAACCGCGTCATTTCATGTGAGTCTTCATTCTTGTGCATTTCCTTATTTACCGTTGTCGGTATGTGTTTACATGTTGCACTTATCATTTTATGTGACTTTATATTATATTTTACCTGTTTGATTACTTGTACCACTTCATGAGGCATCTATGATTGCTCACTTTAATTACATAGTTGACAGGAGCTTGTATCAGTGTCATTTCATGTGTTGTTAGTTTGTTGCTTTTGGCTTAGGTCTAGTTTTGATATACCTTAGACAGTGACTCATTTTGATCCACTGGTTAGTTAGCCCAGTTTATATTTGAAGACAGATGACTTGTTTCATGTAGAGTACTTTTTAGACTTGTTATTCTTTCATTTGGCAATAGGTGATGATTCATTCGGGTGTTGATGACGGACTTATTATGATGTTACTTTACTAAGAGATCGGATTACTTGATGCTTGGATCAGTATATGGACTTAGTTGGAGTTTGGGTCGAACTGAAATTTATGTTATTTATATTGGATATTGATCAGTATTTATATGTGACTGATTTTGTTGGATTGCGACTAGATGTGTAGATATCTTACCTTTGACTTCGATATGTGATATCATATTGGCTTTGGATTATTAGAAGTAAGGGTTCCTGGATGTATCAACTGATTATATCATTTGAGTATGGATGAGTTGTTGGTATTGACTTAGAAGTGAATTATTCCAGATTGCAGTTGTTTGAGGATGTTTTCTCTTTAGATATGTTTCGGTATATGTTGACTTGTTGATCTCGAGGATATACCATGTGCTTCATGTTTAGTTATTGATTACTTCAATTAATAGAAATTGAGTTATTGTGATAGTGATCTAGTCGATATCGCTGATTTTGTACTTCAGAGTTATCAGATAGCAGTTATCACTTTATCAGTTATTGGTGAGATTATTTGTTGGTGATCATATGATATGTTCGGAGTTTATAGTAGTTGTCAGATATCTGTACCAGTTACTAGTTATTAGTGACACCTTTGTGTTGTAGGTATATCTTCAGTACCTTATTTCAGATGTCAGATATTAGTTGTCAGCTACTCAGTTGTCAGATATCAGTTGTCAGTTGTCAGATTATCAGTTATTATTGACATCAACAGTTGTTAGAGATATCAGTTACTATTACATAATAACTCACATTGATTGCTTATTAATAAAAGACACCATAACCCGGGGAACAGGGGTAATTGCCTGATGATACATGTCGTGTATTTTGGAAGGACTTATTATGGTACCGAGTTGTGGGTTCCAACCATGGGGAACCAAGGTAGTACTGGCTACCTATTCAGTTGTCAGTTGTCAGGGCGATGCCCGAATTACGGCGCCACACTAGTTGTCTTTCGTATGGGGCTGTCGTCTTTAGATAATAGAGCCTTGCGGCTTGTCCTGGTTCAGCACCAAGGGTGTTAGACCGTAATACCGGGCATGCACGGTACTCTTTCAAAACACATGCACTACATTGGCAGGCAGTTACAACAATGATAACTTTGTTTGATATGTAGGAAAACGGCTGTGGTATGGGACACAACTAAGTACTATATTAGCTAGGTTAATAATAACCAAGCAGACTAGTGACATATGCTAGGTTACACGTTCAGATATCAGTTGTTTGTTAATAGTTGTAATAGTTGCCTTTATCTACATACATGTTTTCGGTTATCCTTCAGTTGTCTGTTTATCATGTTATTTAGTTATCTTATGTATGCAGATTATCTTGTTATTGCTATTCAGTTATTTATTTATCATGTTAGTTATTTATCTTCCGTCTGTAGTTTATCTTGTTATTATTCTGTGCACATTGTTTATATGCACGAGCTCTCCTCTTTACACACACACTCACCAGGTCGCTTTCTGACGACCCTGAATTTACATGTCCAGATATTGGATGCTTTGTTTCTATGGTTCAGGTGTTCGATGAGACCGTACCTTTGCGAAGAGCTGGAGCTTCTCCCTATTCGATTCTGGTATTCTTATCTTTCTTTCCTTCATATTATTTCCTGATTCTCGTTATATCAGATTCAGCTGTTATTCCAGTCTTTATTCATATAATATCATGCGTGGATGCTTATATGTGATATTGCAGTAATCATGATTTATTAAAATTAGATTTATAACTTGTTTCGGGTTACTTAAGGCTTAGCGCGTATACGTAAGGTATTTTCCTTGTGTATATGCGTCGCCGACTCGTGTCGCGTCTCCGCTTCAGTGTATTTTGGGAAGCGGGGCGTGACACGTCGTACCGGCACAACAGCCTGCGGACCACGGCCACATAAATCCGTGACCATGAAGATCCTTCAAATCGGCAGAGGTGCTCCACGCGAACACCCTCTGGAGGCTCTTCCCCAGCTTGAATGATAGCCAGATAGTGAAGAGTGAACCATGCCATTAAGTAAGTATACGACAATCCGATCCTGGGGTTCGGTCCGTCGCGGGGTAAGATCGTCCCTTTTCCCCTATGCATCGTCGGTGGCCTACAGAAAGCCTCCATTAACATCCAAAGACCCCATTGAATACAGTACACATTGCTAGAAGAAGTCGTAGAGAATGACTATGTGCCAGACGAACGGCCGGCAATAGAATAGTGGGGAGGACGACATCACTAGGAGGAGATGGCACCACACATCTCTTTAACCAAACTGATAAAAACCTGGCCAAAAGCGCTATCCGGGACATTGATAGGCGGCCTGATGATGGAAGCTCCTGAGAATATCGTCCTTCTCATAGACGCCATCATCTTCCTCCAGAACATTGTCTCCTTGGGCATGCTCCTTCATCCTCTGGAAAATATCCTCGTCCGCAACCCCGCAGTGAACCACTTCAGGGGCATCATCCAGATTGGTGAACAAATAATTCCCCCAACTCTTCAAACTGCTTGAGGCTCCCTTATGATTGCCATGCATGCTCGGATTGGCTCTTGATAGGCCTCGAACAAGATGGGCTCCTGCTTCTCTAAAAGAGCAAATTCCGCCTCACATGGGAAGTATTCTTCATAAGGGAGAAATCCCACTGGCAAAGCAGAGACTTCCCACATTTCATGCAAAGCCATGCCTATTCGTCTACTGATTAGTCTCTAAAACTGTATATTTTATACCACATCTTCACATTTATTTAATATTAAATTCTGTTAATAATACGTCTCTTGTATGTTTCTAGGTCCATGGTGTGCAATGAAAAAGAAGACCCTAAATCACCATTTAATGGGTGATTAAAGGATATAATATAACCATTAACCTTGAAGAGCAGTTTTGTCAAAACCAGGGCCCAAAACCAGAAACTGGGACCTGCAGCCGATAGGGACAGACGTGACAGCGCGCGACAGAAAACGCCGCGCGCGCGCGGCTCTAGAAGAGCCACAGAAATGTGGCCTGAGTCGCGTTTTCGCGACCGTACGTGCGCGGCCGCGCCCGTGCTTTGGGCCAGGGGTTGTCCCCTGGCCCCCTTTTCCCTGGTGCCTATATACCCCTTGGGGTTCTTCAGTGGAGAATATACACAGAAAGTAGTGTAGTTTCTTCCATGTTGTAGTTTAGGGTAGTTTAGTTTAGATTAGTTCTTCTTCTTCCTTTGTATTTTTCATTTCTTTAGATCTTGTAATAGGAGGAAAGTGATACATGAGTGAAAAGCAAAAGTGCTTGTAATAGAAGGTGACAAGTTATGAAAGGTTCTCTCTTTACCTCTTTTTATTTTCTATCTAACTCCTTTTACATGTTTAGCTAATCTTTTCTCTCATGGTAACTAACTACTAACCACTAACTAGTCTAACTTCTTACTTGATAATCCACATGAATCTAATAGCCTTCACTTGGCCTTGCTCTTGCAAGAGCCATTGATGGCTCATGATGATGGATCTAACACTCTAACATCCTAACTCTCTAACAACTTAACATTACTTTACTCCATGCTTACTCTTGTTTAGTTTTGAATGTTTAAGTGTAACTTGCACTTGTTATGTTGAGTTGGGATTGGGATGTGATGAGTTACATATGGGTCATGCTTTGAAACACTCTTGAACCAAGGACTAGTGATTGCCAATGATACATGTGAGGCAACTATCACTAAGAGGTTAGCATGTTGGTGAAGTCATTAGTAGTTAGTAGCCATGAGTTTTTCTTTCTTTTTCACTTTGTTTTAGAAATATATTAAAAACCACAAATATATTCTTTTCTATGTTTCCCACTTCTTTGTTTTTACCGTAGTCTTCTCTTTTCGTTCTTGTTTTCTTTTCTTTTCATTCTTTCAAACATAAAAGAATCGTTAACACACACGTAAACATACCGTGTAAGCTTCTATCACCTGCCGTCCTTGTGGATTTGACTCGTTTTAGCCTCTATGCTATAATGGAAGTATCGAGGAAGCCAAAGCACACACGCACTTTAACTCTTAATTTCAAAACATACTCTTTTTTGTGTGCGGTTTTCCCCGATCAAATTTTGGCACCGTTGCCGGGGATGGGAACGGTTTGATTTCACGTTTTTGTTAACTTTTATTCTTTATTTTTGGTGTGCAGGTTAAAGTTTTAGTATTGTAGAAGTCCACACTTGCTTTTGTATGGTTGGGTAAATTCTTGTATATTCTTATATGCTGCTGCTAGTTTTTGTTCATATTACCTGTGCACTGTAATAATTTTGAGAACTAAAATATGAAAATTGGATGCTTTAAAACGGTTTTGACATTTGCATCTAAGCACGTATCAATTTTCATTCCAATATACTGTATTTTATTCTTTTATTGTTGTGATCTTGACAGAGATGTACATATTGCATTGCATATAGTTAGGACAAATACGTGGGTGATTTACTCTCTTTGTGTGTTCATTCTTATCTATATTACACACTTGCACGAATTGAACTTAAGGGTAAAACCCAATACAATATAAGGTGGGGAAGTCATTATCCTCGCTTAGCCCAAAAATCACCTCCTCACTCACACAACCCAAACCTAAATAAAATTTGCTAGACGTTGGCCCGTAGGGACATCTCGGACTCATTTAAGAGATTGACCTAAGGGGAAAGTTGTTAGAAGTTGACTCTTGTCAAATCGGTGTCTAAGGTTAGGGATTGAGAGGCGAAACCTCGAAGAAAAGTGGTTTGGAATAATTAGGCCCGTTGCTCCGGCACGGATACTTCCACTGATCTTGGCCCTACCTGGCCGATTAACTCGTGGTTAGATTCTGACAATGTACCCCCCGTGGCCAGTCTAACCAGTTAGGAGTCGTCTAGGTCTAAGTTAACCCTAACATAAGCTTGTTTTCTTTTTCTTTCTTTATTTGTTTGTTTATTTTCTTTTTTTATATATTGTGAAATGGATTTTAACAACAATAATTTTTTCAATCCTAATATGAATCCATATTTCATCCCGCTCTTATTTGACTCGGATAACTCCAACCTGGCTATGTACAACATGAACCAACTTTATATGCCGAATTGGGATTATCCGAATAAATATGTGCCCCAGTCCCAATACTATGAACAAAACTAGAATAATCATAACCACTCTTTACTGAGTCAGTGGGGATACAACTCCCCCGAGTATTATGGTCAATCACCTTACCAACATCCAGCTTCATATACTCTTCCCCCGAATAACCATTAGAAGAACCAATTGACTGGGAAAAGAGAATGGAAGCCATAGAAGAACTCGACTAACAAATTCAACATCTAGAGGACTCAAAATCCCATCACAGTTTTCAAATCCAAGATCCTTACTCTATTTTTCATGTCCCACAAGAACATACCGACTTAGAAAAGAGTACGGAATCCATGATTTAATTCCAAAGCGATCCTTTCAATATGATAGAAGTAAGACTTAGTCGATTGAAAAACATGTGTAGGAATAAGGAAACTGAAATTACACCTAGAGGGGGGTGAATAGGTGTAATGCTAATCAAATCAAAATTCAATGCAAAATAAAAATGAGATGATGAAAACGATCACTCAAAGAAAGATTAGAATCCAATACCCGTGAAGGGTTCTGAACTTCTTCCTCATGATTCCTCTAGATAAGAGTTTGAGGTGCTCAATACAATCTTGTTGTAAGAGTATAGATCGACAATAAATGAATGAAAATAAAGTAAATAAGAGAGACAAGAAATCAATCGCAAACAAAAAGATTTGTTTCGAGGTTCGAGCCACCGCTCTACGTCCCCGCCTTCACCACCGTAAAGGATTTCCAAACTACTAGAACTTTTCATCAAAGGAATTACAACCATTATGGAGTACACAACTCTCCAACACTTCTCTAATCCAGAGGTAGCGTAGCAACAATACAATAACCACTGGGTGATTAAAAGACCATAAACTCTTTCTTGAAAACACTTCTTTACATAAACCCTAGAGAATAATATATAAGATAGAAGCTCAAGGTTTTGTAAGTGAAATTAAAAATCGAAGAGAGATTTTAAGAACCAAAAGCTTAAAGAAGATTTTTAAAAATAAAAGCACAAAACTGAAACTAGAAAACTTTTTCTCTTGAAATCCAAAACTTTGATTTTCAATGGAATTGTTGTTGTTATTGTTATAAACTCAACCCTAATGGCCCCTTTATATTGGTTTTAGGAATAGCAAACTTAGAATAGTTTTACTAGATTTAAAAGGAATAAATTGACTCTTAAAATTCAACAAAATACATTTTAAAAATATGTTAAAAATCAGCCTCCAGAAAATTAGCCATTCTGCCAATTTGGCAGACTATTGGTCAACTTTGAGCATAGTTTATAGGCCCAAAACGGGAGATTTCAGAAATAAGTATATAGTACTTATTTGTAAAGCATTAAGTCATCGTTTTAATGCAACTAGAATCAAACTCAAAATCATTTAGGATTAGAAAGTTATCAATAAAACAATGACATGTGTCAAATCAAAAACTGTAAACTATTTTCAGAACAAGAACAAATTTTAACTAAATATTTGACATCTTTAACATTTGAATCCGAAAATAATTATTGAATAAGAAATGTAGATCTGAAAGTTCACTTTTAAATGCAGTTTAAATCATGTTATTTGAATATAAGAATAAAAAGTTATGATAAGTAATATAAAATGGTGTCGAGCAGATCAACAGAACTAAATCTGGTTAAAATCCAAAACCCGATATATTTACTTGAAATTCAAAACCGGTTAAACCGTAAACCAAACGTATTGAACTTGTATGTGTGTGTGAACTTGAGCTTCAAACATATATACTAATCTTTAATAAACTAAACTAAATACAAACTGAAGTTTTCTTGTAGAACTCTTTCTCCAAGTCAATTCGATCCAAACACGATCCAATGAGCTAGACATGAACCGAGTGCTAGATGCGATCTTGATGCGCAGGCTCTTGAATCAACATGTGTAAGCTCCAAAAATACCTTTGTTGAAGCTACACACCAACTAAGATCTTGATAGATAACTGAAACTAAATAAGCATAAGATCATTAGTAAACTATAACTACATGAGTTGATCATCATCAAAACTAGAGTGATGGGCCTTTGGGCCAACAGAAACTCTCCCTACCCCATCTTTGACTATTCCTAACACTTCTAATCATATTGATGAAAAAAAAAATCATGGAATCTTGAAGACTTTGACCAATATTCAATTTCACCACAAAACCTTGAACTTGACCAATATCAACCCATAACAAATTGACAAGTTTCTATTTCTATGAAATTGAACTTGAATATAAATGTGAACCCGACCTACAACTTTGTGATTCAATTCCAATATTTGAATCTTTGTTGACTCCGGCATCCTTACCCAAGTTTGACCCATTGCCCGTGCCAACATTGATTCCTGTACCTATGGATTTAGAAATTGAACCATTTCTTTTTGATAGTCACATTTCATTGATGGGAACAGAATGTGAAATTAATTTTTTTTAATTTAGACTCAAGTCTTGAACTTAAACCAACTCTTGAACCAAAAGTTGATTTTCCGAGTTAGTATTGGTTCCCAAACTCTTCATTTCAAAACAAAAATCATCCATTCCATAAGACCACTTCTATTGTTGGACCAAGATATTGACCAAAATGACTCAGTGATGATCTTCAAAGATTGGTAATGTAAAGGAAATAATTTTCATGATAAGATCTTGCATGATCCTATTAAAATTGGGGAGTGTAAATATGTTAATAAAAAAGAGGTCAATAAAGGTGAGTTTCGTGAGCCACCACATTATCTTGATTGGGTAGAACGCTTAGTCCAATCAGACCACCATCGGAGCCACCATCATGAGGTAATTTTCT
>JAVJIF010020597.1:0-47998 GCA_038442645.1 Agave tequilana
TAGCAGTTCGATAATACAATACAGAATACAGAACATCTGTCGAAGCGGGGTACCCAATAAAGCAAGAACACTCGCCTAAAATTTTCAAAATACATAATAAACTAGGGGGGACTCCAATAATACAACACTTATACGCATTCAAATACAATAATTTATAATATTAGAGAGGAGAGAGAAAATAAAAGGAAAGAGAGAGAGAGAGAGAATATTTAAGAGAGAAAGTATTTAAGAGAGAGAGGGAAGTCAAGAGAGACAACACGGAGAGAGAGGGGCAGGGCTTGGGGAAAGAGTGAGCGCACAAAGAGAGAGAGAGAGAGAGAGAGAGAGAGAGAGAGAGAGGAAGGACAAGAAAGGAAGAAATGGAGAGAAGAGAAGAGAAGAAGGGGAGAAGTGGGGTTGGCCGGCTAGTGGCCTGCCAATGGTGGCGCGCTGATTAGTATCCAATATTGCATATTTACATCATAACTCTCATGCATATTACAAATAAATAAGTGATTTTTACTCCTCTTCTCTACTTATTTGCAGGTACACAATTAATGGAGAGATATTCAAATAATCACTTAATTAACACTAATTAAGTGATTAATTAAAAGATAAAGGATAAAGCCAAATCTCAATCCAGATCTAGAGAGATCCTCGCAACAAACCAAGATTCTAACCATACCACGGCCAAACTAACTTGCAACAACCTGTACCAGAAAGATCTGGACCAACGGCCCAGATCTTGCCGCGGGGCGCGACTTGGGCGCGGCCGTACAGTGGCCGTTGAGATCCGGATTTTGTGGCAACAAAATCTCTCTGGAAGCTTCCCATTCTCCTATAAATACCCCATGAAGACCTGCGAGCTGAGACTGATCAGAGAAGAGAGAGAGATTAGTGAATAGATTGTAATTTTGTTAGGTTTTGTTTTGGATTTTTAGTTCTCTCTATGATCTTCTTCCTCCCTAGATTTCATTGTAAAAGAGAGTGATTGTGAGAGAGAGAGCTTGTGTAATCAAGAGTGACACTTGAAGCAACAAGGATTGATCCATTCTCCATCCTCTACTTGAGCTTGATTCTAGTTTGTTTTCTTTCACTTACTTGCTTTGTTAATTTCTAGCAATTTATTCATGCTTTGTTTTCTTTTTGTAATGGCTTGTAGTAGCTAATTTCTTGTTCCATGTACTAGCTAACCACTACTCTTGCTAACTCCTAACTCATGGGTGATTGCTTTACTTCATCTTGCAATTTGTATGATCTTCTCTTCTCCGATGGGTTTTGTTTCATTTCTTGGCAAGAATCTTGTTGTAATTCTCCATATGATTCATGTGTGCCTCATGTAGAGCCTAGTCTTTGAACTAGTGCCTTGATGGAACATGGAGATGGAAGCACCAATATGCTAATTGATGTACAACTTCACTACTTCCATTAGTGAATGTTGTATGTTCTTCATTTGCATCCCTTGAGTGTAGCTCTTTTGATTCCATTAGTGAAAGTCTATCTTGTAGGCCGATGACCATCTATGGAGGCTACAAGACAAGTCCAAGAATGAATCCCCATCATCTTAGTGGGAAAGTAATTAGATCACAAGCAAGACAAATACATGCCGATGAATCAACATGAGGCACGCATCACTATCACGAGTTTAGTTAGTTTAGCAAGGTAGTTAAGGTTAGCTAGTCATGGATTTCTTGCATTTAAAGTTTTCTTGATTTTACTCTTTTTAGTTGTTAGTTCAAATCCATCTCAATCTTGATTTCTCCCGATTTCCACCATGAACATAGCCACTAATTCTTTTATTTGTTTTTCTTTTGATTCTTTATTCTTGTAAACAAAGAAGAGTTCTCGTTTTATCTTCTCACGTGTATCGTAACGTTTCTACACTAGCTCTCCCTGAGATCCGACTCGGTATAGCCCTAGGCTATAGCGGAGACAAGAAAGGGTACATCAATCACATTCTATACATATAATAAGTACACCTTTCCCGTCCTAATCAATTTTTGGCGCCGTTGCCGGGGAGAGCGACGGTATTTTTAAAAGTGAGAAACTAAACGATATATCTTCTCTGTTGCAGGTACAGGTTGAAGATTCAGAAATATTTGCACAGCAGAATCATATAAGTGGACCTGGGCCTCTGCTCAAGAAAGCAGAGCCCAGGATCCCTCTATTGTGCCGCGGATCCACAAGAATTGCCGTGGAACGCGGCACTTTAGAGTTCACTACTTACAATCTTTTTGCAGGGGCTTCTGCTTTGCAAGTTACATCTGCATATATACTTCATTTCCTGTAGTTTTCACCTTGAACCTGCTTAATAAAAAAACAGTAAAAAGTTGGTTGTAATTGATAATAATTGTTAGACATTTGCATTTTAGGCACGTGTCTTTCAATCTTTACTTTACTGTTGAAGAGCGCGTGGGACAAGGTACGTGTTCGCATAGCATATAGACTAGGACAAACTCTTGCTTGATTTTCATGCTTTGAGTGTATCCTTGTTATCTTTCATCGTACACTTGCACAATTAATTCTAAGGGCAATTCCTGTAAATAACATAAGGTGGGGGAGGTCATTACCCTTTCCTTAGCCCGGAAATCATTTCCCCACGTACTCACAATAAGCTTGTAAATAAAATTTGATAGACGTTGGCCCTAGGGACATCCGGACTCACTTAGGAGATTATCCTAAGGGGGAAAAGTGTTGGAAATTGACTTCTGTAAAATCAGTGTCTAGGAAAGGGGTTGAGGGCCGAAAGCCCGAAGGTTGTTGGTACTTAATTAAGGAACGTCTTCGGACGGAAAACTCCCAACGACTTTACCCTTCCCTGGCTGATTTGCTTATAGTCAAGGTCTACACTAAACCTCCTGTGGACAGTCTATTTAGGAGTCATCTAGGACCAGAAACCCTAGACAAGCTTGGATTGATTTTTTCTTTTGTTGTTTGTTATTTTCTTTTTTCGCTGGTGTGATCGGTGCACGTTGTTTGTGATTGTATATACAATAGTGGTTTTGTGATCCTAATTCTTTCTACACTTACACTTCCACAACCACTTCATCATGACCAACAACGTCTCACTTCAGGATCGATTTTATCCGATTCGCACCTCCATTCCTTCATGCATTCTTCTCCCCGAGCCTAATGGAAATCATTTTGAGCTGAAACCACAATTCATTAGTACACTTCCCCACTTCCATGGTCTAGAGTCTGAGGACGCGTACCTCTTTATTCGTGAGTTTGAAGAGGTATGCCAAATGATGAGAATATCCCAACTTTCTGAGGATGCTGTTAGGTTACGGTTCATACCGTTTGCACTTAAAGATTTAGCTAGAAATGGCTTTATAATCTTCCAGTCAGTTCCATATCTTCATGGGATGATTTTGTTAAGGTCTTTCTTAGGAAGTTCTATCCTATCCACAAAACAGCCCTCATGAGAAAGAATATAATGCAATTCAAGCAGGACCCAAATGAACCTTTCTGGAAGTATCTTGAGCGTTTCAAAGACCTCCTTGCCCTATGTCCCCATCATGGCATAGAGAAATGGCGTCTATGCCAGATTATCTATGATGGATTAGATTACCAAACAAAAACCCTTTGGAATCCATGTGCCAAGGGGAATTCCTGAAAAAAGATGAACATCAGGGGTGGGATCTCTTTGAAACCCTAGCTGAGAAAACCATTCAGTGGGAGTCTTGTCCTGACAAATCCACTTCCACCACTTCCAGAACTGGTACACATTCAAAGAATCCTCTATAGCTGCAGAAACCAAGATCACACAATTAATGAAGAGGATAGAACTGCTTGAGTCAAAAGGGAATTCTGTGGTCAACCAGGTCAACCCATGCCTTTGATTAAACCAGGTTGCACCAACTGTCATGACCTTAGCCATGTCTTTGAGGAGTGTCCATTCTATCAGCCCCAATCATGTCAGGAGAACATGAATGCAGCATTTACCAGACCCCCATACTCCAATACTTACAATTCAGGATGGCAGAACCATCCAAATTTTCCATGGAGTCAGTCTGGTACTGAGCATCATATGCCACCACTTCCACATCTGTACAATGCTCAGTTTCATCCATCCAGTTTCGATCAGAATTCACTGTATGTTCATCCATCTCAAAGTCCACCACAGTCGTATCAGTCTTATCAGGACCCACACCATATTACCAATCACAGTTCCAATCTCCATATCCTCAACATCCACCCCAAAATAATTCTGAAATATCTGAGTTGAAACAAATGATAGAAACCTTAACAAAGAACCAGCAACAGGAGTTGAATGAAATGAAGGTCCAGATCAAGCAATTGGCTGAGAATCAAAAAGGACTGTTCTTAAGCCAGCCATTGCTAAATCCCAAAGTTGAAAATTCAGGACCCAGTCACTGTCATGCCATTCATACCCTGAGATCTGGTAAACAAGTAGACAATAAGGTTTCTAGTCCACAATCTCATCCAGTACCAAAGCCAACACCTCAAATCCCAATGCAACCAACTTCTGACAACCCATCCTCTAGTACAGAGCCATCCACTTCCAAAGCCAAGGGAAAGAAAAGGTAGATGAGCAACCTTATAAGCCTAGAGTACCATATCCAAATAGGCTTCTAAATAACAAGTCAAATGCTCACATGGAGAAAATAAAAGAAACATTCAATAAGGTCCAAATCAAATGTCCCTCTTCTTGATGCCATTCAACAAGTGCCTTCATATGCTAAATTTTGAAGGAAATGTGCACCAAGAAGAGGAAGACCCAAGTCCCTAAAAAAGTCTTCCTTGCATCATCCATCAATGAGTTGCTCACTGGTCCAATTCCTGTTAAGTACAAAGACCCAGGGAGCCCACCATTTCATGCATCATAGGACAGACTACCATCAATAGGGCACTTCTTGATTTGGGGGCCAGTATCAATCTCCTGCCTTTCTCTGTGTACCAACAATTGGGGTTAGGTGATCTCCACCCAACCCAAATGACCATTCAATTGGCTGATCGCTCTGTTACTAAACCCAAGGGGGTAATTCAAGATGTCCTGGTCAAAGTTGGAGAATTCTTTTATCCAGTTGACTTTGTTGTCCTTGAAACAAAACCAGTGTCAAATTCCAATCAAAAGGCACAAATTCCTGTCATTCTGGGTCGACCATTCCTGGCTACTGCAAATGCAATCATTAATTGCCGGAATGGATCAATGAGGTTGACTTTTGGTAACATGACACATGAACACAATGTCTCCCACACACAGCCTCACAAAACAAAAGATCAAACATTTGAGGTTAATTTCATTAGTAACAATGTGAGGAGGAGGAAGGTGAAGATCCAAAAGATGAGTCACAATCTTGTGATTCTCTTATCCGAGTACCCTTTCAAACGGGGAAAGTTGATTTGGATACTTTCACTTTCAATGAGCCAACTGAGACTGTATTTGAACCTCCAATTGATATATCATTTGAAGACTTGTTTGCTGATGAGATTATGTGCTTAGATGAGTCAACACGGGGTAAATTAGTTAATTGTCCACTCCCGGATGTTAATGTGAGTTTTGAAGAATTATATGGAGAAGAGCTAAAATTTCTAAACACTGGAAGTGATGAGATTTAAGTGAAGTGATGAGAAGGATTTTGTTTGTGAACGATGTGGTGGAGAGAGTATGAATGAACATAACAACAATTGAAACTGGAAACACCTAGGGTTAAAATAATTCAGACCGTTTCCAATGGAGTTCAAGAAAGAGAACACATTGGAACGATGGAAAACGGGCCAGAGGGAAGCG
Organism: Agave tequilana; assembly: GCA_038442645.1. NCBI lineage: Eukaryota > Viridiplantae > Streptophyta > Magnoliopsida > Asparagales > Asparagaceae > Agave > Agave tequilana. Next base: position 5,735 of record JAVJIF010020597.1, read on the forward strand.
ACCAAAAACCCAGGTGAGAGTTACATTTGTATATTCCTTGTAAATAATTTTTCCTACCTCTTACCTGTTTCATGCATACATTTACCATAATGCATTGAGGACAATGCATGAAATAAGTGTGGGGGAGGGTTTACTAACATAGGATTTTCTTTTCTTTATAGGATTTTTATTTTTTAGGACTTTTATTTTCTTTTTAGGTCTTTTATTTTTAGATTTTATCTTTTTTCTATTTTTAGATTTTATCTTTTTTCTAGATTTCCATTTTCTTTCTAGATTTTGCTTTTCTTTTAAAAATATAAATAAAAAAAAATAATAAATAAATAAATAAACAAAAATAAAAACTTTTTGAAATAAAAGACAAAGTTTTGATCTATTTTTAAGAAAATTAAGATGTATCTTAGAAATTAAGAAAGCCTTAATTATGACATCTTAAACTTAGTTGAAATAATAGATCTTGTTTGAAAATTATAGGCTAAGTAAGTAAAATTGAGGAGATATTTTTATCTTGCATTTTTTGCCTTAGATAATATGCACTTTACACTTACACATTTCTTGGGATGGAACAAAGACCAAAATGCCATATATATATATATAAAAAAAAAAAAAAAAAGAGAAAAAAAAAAAAAAGAAAAAAAAAATATATAAAAGATCACTTATTAAGCTGGGAAATTATGCCTCAAGAAGCATGATGACTCACGCCTAACAGTGATCTCACTTATTAAGCTGGGTAATTGTGCCTCAAGAAGCATGATTATTCACGCCTAACGGTGATTAAGAATAATCCCTCTTGTTTTGTGGCCTCTTTCACTCGAGTCCTTAAACCCGAGGGATGTTTCCTCATCTGGTGCCCTAAGACCATCTGGTTTGGGAGTCATCGGTTATAGGCTCGCTACATGGGGTGAACTAGAAAGCCTAAGAAAATAAGGGAAGAAAAAAGCAGAAAAAGAAAAAATATATATATAAATAAATAGCTTGATGGTTGGAGTTGAAATCCCAGGAAATCTTCACTTACACGGTGTGCATACTATCTAGGTTTTATGAAAGATAAAATATTCAATCCAATTTGAACTCTTACCTTAATTAAAGACAAGATCTTGCATAGAGACTAAGTTTAAGGAAGACTAATTATAGGTGGACTTATGACCTAGGATCACTTATATTTTTGCAAAAATAGTTCGTAAACATGTCTCTTATTCAAAATGCGTTTTCAAAACACTAACATTTGTCTTCTTTCTTATTGGATTTTGTGGGTGTAATCCGCTGAAAACCCTCAGGAGACAACACTCCTCCTCTAGGGTAACCTAGAGGTTTAACGGCTTGTTGCACATGCTCAGTGCAATCGCGTCACCTGCGAAAGTGGTGTAATAAACTGTTAGTCTAGATTTTCTTTTCTTTGTTTTTGCTCGGGACGAGCAAACGAATAAGTGTGGGGGTGTGATTAGTATCCAATATTGTATATTTTACATCATAACTCCCATGCATATTACAAATAAATAAGTGATTTTTACTCCTCTTCTCTACTTATTTGCAGGTACACAATTAATGGAGAGATATTCAAATAATCACTTAATTAACACTAATTAAGTGATTAATTAAAAGATAAAGGATAAAGCCAAATCTCAATCCAGATCTAGAGAGATCCTCGCAACAAACCAAGATTCTAACCATACCACGTGGCCAAACTAACTTGCAACAACCTGTACCAGAAAGATCTGGACCAACGGCCCAGATCTTGCCGCGGGGCGCGACTTGGGCGCGGCCGTACAGTGGCCGTTGAGATCCGGATTTTGTGGCAACAAACATCTCTCTGGAAGCTTCCCATTTCTCCTATAATACCCCATGAAGACCTGCGAGCTGAGACTGATCAGAGAAGAGAGAGAGATTAGTGAATAGATTGTAATTTTGTTAGGTTTTGTTTAGGATTTTTAGTTCTCTCTATGATCTTCTTCCTCCTAGATTTCATTGTAAAAGAGAGTGATTGTGAGAGAGAGAGCTTGTGTAATCAAGAGTGACACTTGAAGCAACAAGGATTGATCCATTCTCCATCCTCTACTTGAGCTTGATTCTAGTTTGTTTTCTTTCACTTTACTTGCTTTGTTAATTTCTAGCAATTTATTCATGCTTTGTTTTCTTTTTGTAATGGCTTGTAGTAGCTAATTTCTTGTTCCATGTACTAGCTAACCACTACTCTTGCTTAACTCCTAACTCATGGGTGATTGCTTTACTTCATCTTGCAATTTGTATGATCTTCTCTTCTCCGATGGGTTTTGTTTCATTTCTTGGCAAGAATCTTGTTGTAATTCTCCATATGATTCATGTGTGCCTCATGTAGAGCCTAGTCTTTGAACTAGTGCCTTGATGGAACATGGAGATGGAAGCACCAATATGCTAATTGATGTACAACTTCACTACTTCCATTAGTGAATGTTGTATGTTCTTCATTTGCATCCCTTGAGTGTAGCTCTTTTGATTCCATTAGTGAAAGTCTATTGTAGGCCGATGACCATCTATGGAGGCTACAAGACAAGTCCAAGAATGAATCCCCATCATTAGTGGGAAAGTAATAGATCACAAGCAAGACAAATACATGCCGATGAATCAACATGAGGCACGCATCACTATCACGGAGTTAGTTAGTTTAGCAAGGTAGTTAAGGTTAGCTAGTCATGGATTTCTTGCATTTAAAGTTTCTTGATTTTACTTTCTTTTAGTTGTTAGTTCAAATCCATCTCAATCTTGATTTCTCCCGATTTCCACCATGAACATAGCCACTAATTCTTTTATTTGTTTTTCTTTTGATTCTTTATTCTTGTAAACAAAGAAGAGTTCTCGTTTTATCTTCTCACGTGTATCGTAACGTTTCTACACTAGCTCTCCCTGAGATCCGACTCGGTATAGCCCTAGGCTATAGCGGAGACAAGAAAGGGTACATCAATCACATTCTATACATATAATAAGTACACCTTTCCCGTCCTAATCAATTTTTCGCCTAGGGCCCGGGAGCGCCGGTGGCGCGGGCGGCGACATAGGTGGCCGGAGGAGAGGGGAGAAGAAGGGGGTGAGGTGGTTGTGGTATTGATGATGATGGTGACGAAGATAATGATATTGATGATGATAAAGATGATGGATTGTAGTGAAATTGAAAAGAAAAGTGATGGAGATGGGAAATTTGGTGAGGAGTTGACGGGGGAGGAGATGGTGGTTTGTTGTGGTGAGATTTGGTGGTGGGATAGAAGAAGATGGAGGTGAAATTGGAGAGGAGAGAGAGTAGGGAAGGTGGTGGAGATGGTGGCTTGGGGGATGTTGGTCGGAGTATTGGCCGTCGGCCTGGGTGTCATCGAGATGGCGTCGGCGCAAGTGGAAGTGGAGGGTTTGCTGGCCTTTGGTAGGAGAGAGGGAGAGAGTGATTGAGCGAGAGAGAAAGAGAGATGAAAGAAAGAGGATGGAAAGAGATTAAATGGGAAGGGGTGGATGTGAGACCCGCGTTTGGGTTGGGGGGAGACCCGCATCGGGCTTGAGCGCCGCGTCAGTGAGGGTCTATTGATACTTACAATCTATGAAAAACAGGGTCACGTTGGGTTGGAGAGAGAAAGGGAGAGAGAGTGAGTGGAGGAGATATTTTGGGGAAAATATGTGGAGGAGAAAAAAGGAGAAAAAAGAAAAGGAGAAAAAAGAAAAGGAAAAAAAGAGAAAGAAGGGAAAAGGAGAGGGAAAGAAAAGGAAAAAAAAGAAAATATCCGATCAAATATGGGCTCAGGGAATACAGAATAAAATACTGGAAATACTCGAAAAAAAGTAATTCAAAAAAATCTCAAAAATTCTCAAAAATAGAAAATATTATACTGAGGAACATGGTGAAATTAGATACAAGAAATGCAATCTTATTTTCAAATTAAAAATCCTGAAATCAATTGGCGATACCGGTCGACACTAAATTCGGTCGAATTTTGACTAATTCAGAAAATTCTCCAAAAAATGCGATAAAAGAGAAAAATATGATTCTGAGTAATAATGTGAAAGCTGATTTCAGAAATTCAATCTGTTTGTAAATTAAAAATTCAAGAATCGATCGATGATACTTGTCGACACCAATTTGAAGATTTTACAGAATAATTCAAAAAATTTAGAAAATTATGAAAAATCTAAAATATTAAAAAATAATATTTGAAACTGAAATCGGTCAAATTGACTACCAGGAGCAGTACATTAGATTGGGTCCCCATTTCAACTAGGTTGACTTTGAGTCTGAAAATTTGGATTTGATACCAAACGATAATATAAATAATCACCAAATAAAAATAAATGCAGGAAAAAAATCAAAAAAATGATCAAAAAATCAAAACACGTATCTGGGTACGCATTCCGTGAACGTTGTATTACACTAAGATTTGTTTAGTACTAATTGTTATGATTAAAATTGTATTGAATGCTTCTTTCACCATTACTTGATTGAAAATTTCATCACCAAACTCAAATGAAGTGGTTATATAACTATTAAGCTTAGGGTTCGAGCTTGATGAACATCCCTATGGTTTTGACTCTTTGCAATAGTAGTTATTGCTCTCTACTTATTTTAGAGCTATCCTTAAATTGACTACTAGGTTTGGTCATGACAGGAGATATTAATACTTGAACTATAAATTCTATTATATTCATTAGGCATACTTTTTTACTTCATTAAATATAGCATAAATATCTACATCTAATTTTAGAAATTCATAACAAGTAGTCGAATATTCATGCAATCTAATTTACAACGTGAATAAAAAATAAATTCAACTAAATAAATAGATAAAATTATTTTAGAATATTCTAGTCATTTATTTTTCATTACTTGAATGCATGCAAATAAATACACAACATTTTAATTTTCTCCTGTCACATCACAAATATTAATATACTCAATTGAAAATAAATATATTGTAGAATAATGAAAGTATGAGTAGAATCATTAAATTTTTTTAAGATATCCAAAATACTTGTGCATACATCCTATTGATGAGGATATAAATTAATTTCACTAATATTGTTAGTAATAAAATCACATAATAATTTTTTATAAGCATTACTATCATTAATCAATTTATAAGTTAAATTCCAAAGGGATGGAACATCCCGTGAAAATCGTTTGGGTCTCATATCTTTCGATTTATAATATTTTGCCCAATGTTTCATTATTTGTGGATGTGTCCATAAATAGTGAAGTGCGTGTCTAATAGGTTTAAGATAATTCTCTAGTTGTTTTAAACCATCTTGCACGCATAAATTTAAAACACGCAAGCATATTTTTGACAAAAATTTCCCCCCTAATGCAGGTTTACAAACTATTCTAATTCAGGAATAGATTCATTATTAATAGATGCTTTATCAAAATCAATTGCAGAAATCTTATTAATCAAACCATATTCTTTCACAACTAATTTTATCAATGTATAAATATTGTTCAAACCATATTCTTCCACAAATAATTTTATCAGAAGCAGTATGTCTTCCATCAAATACTCTAAATGCAGTTATTCTTTTTATAAGTTTCATTCACGATCAACCAAATGACAGGTGATCCACATGTAATAATGTTCTTACCAGTGATCACTCCATATATCACTACATATAGATACACGCCCATTAAAAGTTATGAAAAAGGTCATGTAATTCTTTTTTTAATAAATCTTATGGATTGTGCGTATGAGAGTTGTCCTAGTAACTCTAGTTGCTTGAGAATTTAATACATTTTAAAAATAATTTATAAAACCTAGTTTTTCACCGAAACTAAAAAATAAGTGTTCAACGAAAACCATTCGTGCTAATTCATCTCTATTTTTAACATCAGAGAAATGAAATAGTTGAGGAGGGTTATTGGTAGCGTACCTTGATATTCGAGTTTGCATTTTTGTGAGACCAGTTTCATAAGGATGTGCTCTCTCTAAATGCTTTCGATTTGTCTCATAACCACTGAAAGCGATCATTTATAAGTTTTAGACAATACTTGCAATTGACACTAATGATTGTGCCCGTCTCATTCTGATTTTCGTAAAATGATACACAAAGAGTTCAAACTTCAATTTTGGCTCGCCTCTATCTCCTCCTTGGATATGGGACATTTGTCAGAATATTGATTTGCGTCTCTTCTTTCGAAATGTATTTCTATTTTCTCATGTTGACGTACATCATTAAATATGGTATTAATTGCATAGAACTAAAAATATCATCCCCGCCAGTAAATTGATTTTCACTGACTTTACCCTTGTGTCTTGCCAACAAATTTCCACTTGCCATTGATGGAGAGTAAAAATATTAGGGAGAAGAGAGAACTTAGAAATTAGAAAATAGTAGAGAATTTTGCAGAGAGATTTGTAGAGAGATTTTGTAGAGAGATTTGTAGATAACTTTGTAGAGATTTTGTAGAGAATTTTGGTATGTAGAATGAGAGAAATGAGTTGCTATTTATATATTACAAAATCTATTAAAAAACTAATTTTTAAACTTTTAAAAAATAATAAATAAAAAACCTTTCCAAAAACGGTCCACTTTTGGACCGTTGGGTGCAGCCACCACACAGAAAAAACTAAAAAGATTTTCGGTCCTAAGGCCAAAACCCACGCGGGCCATAAGGGTAAAGCCCAAAAGGATATTTTTTTTAAAAGCCCACGCAGGCATGTCTGGCCCAACTCCCAAGGCCAAAGGGAAAAAAGAGAATAAGAGCGAGTGCGTGACTGGTGAGGCCGGCCAGGTCCAAAGGCCAATCAACCACCAAAAAAAAATAAAAAAATAACGTTTATAATCTGAGTCAACGGTTTCAGTTCTGAGCAAGATAAATCGAAACCAACCCGTCGCCAGCCCAGTTTCAGCTCATTTCGAAATCGGAGAACCACTGCGCTGCCCGGTTCTGGAACCACCCTCTGCCAACCCAGTTTGAGTTCATTTCAAAATCGGAGAACCACGGCGCTGCCCTGTTCTGGAACCACCCTCCGCCAACCCAGTTCAGTTCATTTCGAAATCGGAGAACCGACGACGTTAGGGCTTTGAAACCAACCCGCTGCCAACCCAATTTCAGCTCATTTTGAAATCGGAGAACCCACGGTGCCGTCCGGTTCCGATTCGATTCTCCGGTTTGAATCGGAACCTTAGGCTCGATCTATACACGGGCTCACGATGATTGGAGATAGAGGAGGAGGACACGAAAAGTCAAAAGAAGGGGAAAAAGTGGGGAAAAAATTGTTAAGGGACTGAAGTGGTAGCAAGTTCTAGAAAAACCATCGGCTGCGGGGGGTGTAGAATTTTAATGGGCTGGTGCTCTCCCTCCTCTCCCAGGCGGGCGCTCTCCACCTTTCTCTTCTTCGCGACGGGCGTGCCGCTTTTCACCGCCGGGGCCCACCTCTCCTACGTCAACGTCGCCCCCCAGCAGGCCCGCACCATCGCTCGCGTCGATTTTGTCCGTGGCCACCTCCGCAAAAAATACGGCTACAATTTCGAACCCAAAGGCAAAGCCCCTTCGAATTGAATTCATCATCCGCTCATTTCGATGTTTCAATTCGATGGCTCTGGTTCCCTCCACTGCCGCCGCCCCGTTGATCGCGGAGGTTGACATGGGCGGCTCAACCTCCGCGATCCCTCCTCCATCACCGTCAGGGCACCATTGTCCAGCCTTCCACCGTCTTCTACGACCCTCCTGCCACGCTCGGTAATTTTGATTCATTTTATTTTTCGCTTTTGTTGTTGAAATGTAGTAGTAGTCATTTTGATCTGGCCGTGTTCATTCGTCCAAAATGAACTGAAATCCCTCGTAATTGCCTTATCAAGATGAATGCACCTGAGTTGTTTCAGTTTATCTTATGAATCTAGGGTTTCTAGCTCTCACGCTGCAGTTAAAGATAACCTAAGTAAAAATTCAAAATTCTCCAATAATCGTTAATATCAGCTTTCATCAAAATAGTTTTCTTTTTCTGTTATGTCTCAATATAAGAGCATAAACCTTATTTAGCAAGGATGACGGTTTCTGCTACTCAGGTTGTATGGCAGTGTTATCTATTTCCATGAATTGTTTTCACTTCAATGGTTGTAAATGTAACAATACTAGTACACCGCCGCTATCGGTGAGAAATTGACCGATCGGCCAGGAGGAAGATGAGGGGAGAGAGAAAGGAGGAGGAAGAAGAATGAGGAGGAAAGAGGAAGAAGAAGGAGGGGGTCGACGCTGCTCTCTTTATCACGGATGAATACGGACGGACGGATAAAGTTTTTATATGAGTCACAAGAGAAAACCTCCCTTCGGTCTGTTTTGATAAAAGTGGAGGATGTTGAATTATTCCCATTTACCGATATGACAATGATAAGGCATGCAACATAGTATAAGAAATGCTAGGACCATGCATTATATTTTACAGAAAAGATGATCGAATGACTGAGCTAAGTCACCTACAAATACTGAAAGCTGTGTAAAGCCTTACTTACTAATACATGTTGAAAACCTTCACTGGTTATTTATGTGATTTTGCTTTATTGCGGACCTCATGTGAATATGGAAGTGAATTGATGTCTCTTCTTCATTATAATAATACTGAAAGTATAAGCCACAATTTTGCTAAAACTTAGCCTTGCACTCTAGTTTATTCTTGTGATGCATATTTTATTTTCTTCTGTTGAGAAATTCTGAAAACTCGTTTTTCATTATGAAACATCTTTGCAGATAAGGCAGAGAGATTGATTGCAGATGCTGCTGCCTATGGTTCACAGCTAGTCTTGTTTCCAGAAGCATTTATTGGTGGCTACTCTCGTGGTGCAACCTTTGGTGTTACCATAGGTAGCCGTTCAGCCAGGGGCAGAGAGGAATTCAGGAAGTATTATGCTACGGCTATTGATGTGCCTGGTATACTAGATATTATATTATTTTGAGTTTAGCATTGAAGATTTTTTGACTTTAATTTGTTAGATCTCATCTAGAACAATTGATTGATCTTCACTTTCCATTATGTGATAATTTTCTTTTATTAAAATATTTATCAAAACATATCTTGGTCTTCTGTTCTTATTCTCTGCAGTAGAGGATGTAAAGAAGGAAACATGATATTTTACATTGCGGGTGTTCTTCTTCTCTTCTAAACTATGGTTTGTGATTTAATACCAAATCGATGCCCATTGATCGGATTAAGAGGACATCGTTTCATGTAGGATTTCACGACAACAACAACAACCGGAAAGTTTCTATCCTCAAATTTTGGATCAGCTACATACTTTTTGGCTCTTTCATATCCATTCAGCTCTATCAGAGGCCACCTCCTCCGATACATTTTGCACCCACTATTTCTTTTTTACCTTAGTCCAGTTTGTGTTGGTATAATCTACTGCTCAACTGCACTTTCAACTAAGACCCACATTCTCACTCTATGTTGCACGGATACAGACTATCGGATATGATACAATATGTATACAAGAATATACAAAATTAGAAAAAAGGGATATGGATTTGTCTCACATATGGAAAATCAATGAAATATTTATTAAATATTATTTAGTAAAAACTTATAAATCAACTATAAAGCAATTATCAAAAACCATATAGTATATTCTATTATTGCATTACACGATTAAAAAAAATCATACTCTAATCTTCCTAAATCAATGAGTAAATGCTCATATTAAAAGAAGAAAAAAGTCGGAATCTCCACATAATCAACAATTTTTTAGAACAACACAAACATGGCCTAAATTAAATAATGAACACAAATTTTAATTTAAAAAAATTAAACCAACCTTAATTTTTTAAGCCCTATCCCTAAATCAAATATTGTAATTGCAAAGCCATAAAATATCTTGATCACCAATTAGTCTCCAATTTTTGTGAAGCAAAAATGCTAAATAGCTAATATCAAATTTCAGAACCTGAAATTTTAAGGTAGAACCAGAAAGAAAGAAAACAAAAATGCTAAATGCTAAATAGCTAACATTTTGAATCTCGTTTCTGAAGGACCGAATCATGACCTCTTCATTCTTGTGTCTTTGTAAATGTCCTTTCTCATCAATGTCGTCACCATTCGGCCCTATCGTCCTCCATCAGCTGTGGTTGTTGGAATTGGACTTAGAAGTTAGAAGAGAGGGGGAGGGGAGCGAGAGAGATGAGATTGAGAGAGGATTCGGCCAGGGATGATGATAAACTGTGGTATTTTTTGGATGATTGGCATGTTTTGGGTTAAAAACTTGAAACCCGCTTAAACTTCCCAGGAAAATAGTCCGGATCCAAAACCAAACTGACCCAATACGAAACTAAAATGAGTTAGGATGTGGATACAAACACGATACGTACGAGCCGCACCCAATGTGAATCCTGCTTGCTTAGTGCAAAGCTGTACCCAATATGGGTACGAGGTCGATTTTGGCGAATGGGTGCTTTATAGTGTTCAAGTAGTGGACACGAGTCTTGTTAATCATGTCTAGACTAGCTTAAATGGTTCTTCCTGATCTTGTCCTCACTTAAAGTTATATCTAACTTCACTCATTTCTTATCCTGTCTCTTTTTTTGTTGCAGCATGTCTAACCATTTTAAAGGAAACTCATAAAGGGAAATATCTAACAGAAGATTATATTTAAAGTTATAGGAAAGAGATGTGTAAGGTAAAGAAAAGATTCAAAGAAGAAAGAATGGAAAAGGCAACACCTTCTCTAAGCAAGAGCTCTATAATATCTTGGGGGGAGAGCACATGGGTAGGTTAATGTAGAAATAGTAAGGATACCCAACATATGACTCTTATACACCTACAATTTCTCAAGGATAACTAAATCTAATGCCCAAAGCTAATGGGTGAGAGAGTTTGGGTTTGGGCCTCACTCTTCTTTGGCAATGTCGGGGGTCACAGCAAAGGTTGGTATTATGATGTTACCTTGCTGTTTCCTTCTCTTCATTCTATGAACAATATTTCTTCTTTTTAATATAATACACAGGAGAGCCACTATGTTATTAGTCTCCTAACATGAATCTATACTCAACTTGTGTCCTCCCAGGAATACCAGACCATGCTAAAACATACACGATCTGAAAACCATATAGAATAGTCTACTGTACAAAAATATAGTAATTTGTCTATAACCACTAAAATGACCTCAGTTGGGCGCACTCCCTGCAAAACCAGACATGCTAAAACATATTTAATCCAAAACGATATATTGTTTATTATACAGGACACAGTAATGTGTATGTTGTCACTAGCATCAGCTTGACCTCAATTGACCACCATCCTCTAATTCTCTGTAACCTCTTATACACACTGTAACACTATAATTGGATGTACATGCATATCTACTAATAGGACAAGTATGCATGTAACGGTCCCAGGTAATTGATCACCGAATTAACTCTAAATAAATCCAAATTGTTCGAAATCTTTTCTACCATTGAAAATTCCGGCAGCACCTTCTCTAAAATTTTGGAATTCACATCTATATAGTAACTCATTTTGGCTAACACAGCCTACTTATCAATATACAACATCTCACGCAATATGCAATACCATTTTGACTTGACCTCGCCTACTTAAATTCCAAGTCCTTACAACTCAATAATATGCATGTATCCAATTTCATTATCCATCAACTTTGGTCTTCATTATATACATGAACACATAACATGTCTCAAGCTAAGATTCAGATTAAGTGTCACATTATACATTCTTCATTACATATCAAGTCCAACTCAAAGTTCTAACATGTTCCGTACACAGTTACATATAGCAAAGTCCCAAAATTTATACATATATAAGCATGTAAGAAGAGATATTCAAAAGAAATTATTCAAGTCTTCCACGAGAAATTCTTCTTTCATATCAGAATAATCCCGGCTTCAAGCGGGTCCCTTACCTTTGTTTAAACCTGAAATTTTTTTGAAGGAATGGAACAAGCTAAACAGCTTAGTGAATAAAATTGTTAACCCAACAACTATTGCGTATTTGTGATTTCATAATAAGAATGCATGTGACAATCTCTACTGTAATATGTTTTTGCCTTAATAATAAGAAAATCAAGAATTTCATAATTTTTTGCTAAAAATATCACACTGTAATAGGTAAATCATTTCATTCAAGTCTGCCATAAAACCTCATTACCCCGTCTTCGCACACCGCTGAAATTTCCCAACGGCCCCTTCCTCCACATGCAAAATATTATATTACCCCGTCTTCACACACCGCCGGCATAATTTCCCATCGGCCCTTCCTCCTAGTATTATCACTATTTTACTTTATCTTCGCACACCAACCAGAATTTCCCATCGGTCCCTTCTTCCGCATATATTATAACAAGAAATATAACAACATACTAAAATCTCCAATTTTTCATATAGAAATATTTCATAATTTCTTATTTAAGAATGTATTAGAATGACAAGATTATACCAATCTACATGTAGCAATCATGCCTTAACTCTAAGAGCTATTCAAGTTGTCATCCATCTCATTTGATATACATACACATATATTAAACACACATTACACCTAACATAGCATACGCCCTACACTTATAGTGTGGTCATAATAGTATTTATGTAGCCATCGTACTTCAATTGCAACGGTTATCTAAATTATCAACTATCTCACGTACGCATACGTATAATATATCATATATCCAATATTAGCTTTTATAGATGCATACATACATATATGATAAGTATGCATCACACGTATATGACATGCATCCAATATTCAATAATATGATCATATTAGCTTTCATGTAAAAATTAACAATTTCACATATGTGTTTATATAATAGGTATACATTACCCAGATATGGCATACATCAAATACTCAATAATATGATCATGATGGCTTTCATATACTAATCACAATATACATATATGTAGTCTTAACCCTTACTAGTATTAAAGTATTATCCGTAGGATTCTCTAATTCCACAACTTAAGTATTTCATCTCTATCATGAGTTAGATTAAAAATTTCACTCACTTCTTGAAGAAAGTTTCCCAAATACTTGAGCACCTTCTAATTCCTTAACACCTACACATAAGTACAATAAAAATCACTAATAGCTCATAGTTAATGGATCTACACCATGTTTTCATTAATCACTTACTAGTTACCTTGCTTAACCGGTGAAAATACACTTTCAATCACTAATGTCTTCCATGTTTGTCTTGATCTTCCTCTCAACACACCATGAAATTCTATATTTGAAAATCTAAAATTTAAGGAGAGGTAAGTATGATTTTAGGTGAAATCAGTAGAAAGAAGGTTTTAGAGAGAGTGTGTAAGTGAAAGAGGGAGAGAAAGAGAGTTTGGGAGAGGTTATAGTTGAAACAAAATGCAACCATGAATATGTGATCCTACTTCATAATTTCTTTTGTATACATTTCTCTCTTCATGCCACTTGGCATAAGATCCACAATTTAAACAAGTCCCCATACCTCCCATCCTTCTTTAAAATATTATCATGGGTACACAAAATATCTCTTGTAGCTGCTCTCTTTTATATACTAGTATATATACATATTCCTTTCATGACACACATGTATATACTTCTAGTAACAATATTCATCATCTACATGAGATTATTTACATCAAGATTTTTATTAAAATTTTGATTAATCCTATTATGATTACCAAATTAGTTAACTTGATTTAGCTAAAAATCAACATACAGGGTATTAACTCATGATTAAATAAAACGGGTGTTACAATGCACGGGAAGGAAAGAAAATCTCCATGTAAAGAGGAAAGGACCTCAAACAATGGTTTGCATGACCTTGAGAATTTCAGCTTCTATGTAATAGCTTTAGTACATCTCCATGGTTTAATTCTCACACCTACTGATATAATAAAGCATGCACCTATGTCATGATCTGGAACTCCTGATTGGTTGAGTGGTGGCGAAGTAACCCCATGAGAAGATGAGCAGTGCTTCGCGCAACAACCATATTTAGAATTCTTGTGCAATTACACTGACACATTGTGGAAATGTTTCAGGTGTTGGTCACTAGTTTGTTGTATCCACTAGATGATTGGGCATCCTGAGATCTGTGGATCTCAGGCCATGTAAATATTAATTTAATGGGATACCATACACTAATCTCTGTATTGCATCACCTATGTTCACCAAATGAACATGTTTTCGAAGAAGCAGATCTGGAGCTGTGAAGATCCTTTGAACTTGTTTTACATCAGTTTCTTATTGATTTGCCTGCTTGGCCTCTAAGCTTAAACACTTTGTTTGTTTAATATTTGATTCTTTGAGTTTGTTGAATAGTAGATTATCTTGAGCACACAATTTCTTTTCAGTAAGATTTACAACACAAGATTCAAGCAAATAGTTCAAGTGCACAACTGTGTGGATCTCTAATTTCGGGATGTATAGTTCCCAAATATATAGCAATGCCTTCATGTGCACTCTGGGCTAGTACATGGGGATATCTTATCAGGATCAGGTACCTATAATTTGATGTATAACAAGGCGGATATCTGCCTTCTAAATGATGCCCTTGATTTCTGCTAACTAGTTTGAGAGGACAGTGAATCATCGACCTTGTTTGTCATCGAGATCAAGCTATGGATGACTTTCTAACAGAGTCTATCTGGCAGGAGGGTCAAGTGCTCATTGTCATGCCCTAAATAGTAGACAAGAATTAAATCCTTAAAGTTTAAATTGTTTGTGATGCTGTGTATGTAGGACTAGCATGCTGATGCGGAAAATTCTAAAATCCGAGGACTGACAATGCTACCAGACGCACATGCCTTTTATAATCCCCCGCTCCTTGAAACTGGTTTGGATAGGGCTTCATGCCACTAACAAGCTGATCTTCTTTGGTGGTATTTATAGAAAAACTAGAGGGAGTTTTAGCTGTTTGAATATTGATGCACAGTTTTGGGGTGGTGTCTGGGTTAGGGTTTGGGAGGATGTTGATGATGCAGTGGAAACCTGGAAAGGAGATTGGCTGGTACCGAAAACAGAATCGATGGGTTGAGGGATAAGGAATTGAATGAGGAAGAACAGAAGGTGCAAGAAAGAAGTAAAACTTAACAAAAGGAACCCCTTGTTTTGTGTAGCAATGGAGGGGTTTTTTGGCAAAAGGCCTTTTATTTCCCGCACTTAACATTAGTCAAAATGTACAAAGTGAAAGAGGTAATTTTAACTGTGTCTGAATTTATTTTAAATAGAAAGTCAATAGAAGGAACTACCAATGATCTAAGACTGTCTAACTAGACCACTCTAAACAGTGACAGTTTAAACTCAAGAGACATGGCAGATTGATTTCGGAGTGAAGGATGGGTTAGCTGCAGCGTGGCTCAGAAAACAATTTGGAGAAAGGTGTTAGAAATTGGATTAGGTATAGCGTGAATCAGAAAAGAATTTGGGGAAAGGTGTTAGAAGCTGGATGAAATAACATCAAGGAAGGGAGGTGAAACCTGATTCTATTGTTTCTTTATTTTCGATGTTTCCCATTTATGGAAGTTTCCTATCCAAACATGTTTAATCATCCATTGATTTGCAGCCCTTTCTGTAGACATAGATGCTAGAGATTAACCAAAAAAATTTACCAGTAAATCTAATGAGAAGCCCTCAAAATTTAGTATTACTATCCTTTTGCTTTTTCCAGCAGTCAAACAGTCACCAGGAATCTTTTCTTTCTCCCCTGTATCCCTCTCCCTTTCCAATTGGACACTCGTTTAACTTCTACCAAATTTGAATTTGATTCAAACTTATAATCTCAACAAACTGCTAAACTATCTTTGATGAGATTTAATCTAATCTAAATTCCTAAAATGTGACTCAAATTTTAACTCCTAGAAATCCTCATCCAGTACCCTATCAAATCTAATGAAGTTAAATGTAATCTAATCAATTAGATGTTGGTGTAGAACCTCGGTTTACATTGACCTTCCAAACTAATTCTAACAAATAAATAATAATCTGAAATCTGATAGCTAATTTAGGAAAAGAAACCAATATGACATGTTTTAGCCTACATATCCAGCTTAAAAAAGTTTGACACTTGATTAGATTTGTCAACATCAATATTTAAATTCCTTTCTTGGATACTTCGCCGGTTCAAATATGTGATCTTTGAGCAAAGTACCCATGAATCACAATCTTCCTCTCTGATACATAGGCAATCAACTTCTTATGTGTGAAAGTATGATGCTGCAAAGATCTTGGATTTTGTAATTGAAAGATTAAGGATGACAAATACAAAGCGAAACAGGATCTAAGATATGATATGACACGAGGGAGCCAAACTGTGATACCAATTTATGAAGGGAGCAGAATCAGTACTAGAATCCAAACAATTTATTTTATAATAGAAATTTGGCAACCAGTGATTGGAAGGAGCCACCAAATGTCTAAGGCTTTCTAACTGGTCTAGACTCTAAACAATGTTGAAGTTTAGACTCGAGAGAAATGCTGATCTGATTTCGGAGTGAAGGGTGGCTTTGCTAGAACTACATATTTTCTGCTATTCTTTCATCGATTTCATCCCTTTTATATATTAGCGGCGAAGGGTGGTTTGCTAGAACTAGAAGTTTTCTATTCAAAATCTGCTAATCTTTCATTAGTTTCATGCTTGTGTAAACATTAAGTGATTGAAATTAAATCTAATCTAAAAATTGACTCAAATTTAAACTTCTAGAAGATCCTCTTCTAATACCCTGTCGAATCAATCAAGTTAAGAGAAAAAAAATTATATCGGTGCTGGCTCCTAGATCTATCAAATCAATCAGATATTGGTGTTATCATTCCCCAAATTTACATAGAATTGTGAAACTAATTCAAGCAATTATAATAGAGAATGAAATCTGAGAACATACTGAATAAAAAAGAGAGAATTAAACGTGACATGTTTCAGCCTACACCATCTATTATCCCATTTACTCTGCAGTACACAAATTGCTTCTACTGGTTTAAATTAAATTAAATTTAAAAAAAAGGCAGTCAAACAGTAGGAATTGTAGAAAGCCTAAGAGGAACCTTAACCTGTAGGTTTTGCAATTCTTGAGGTCCTTTCTGCAAGATAACATATTCATGTGATTGCAACGTTGTTACAAACTACTGGGAATGTCTTATTGCAACAAAGACATCTTGATGGTTTCTCCAACTTGCTGCAACTGCTTATATTTTCTTTTCTCCAACTTGCTTATATTTGTAGTGACATTTTGGTTTCTCTTTTTTCTGCTTTTACTGAGGACTAGCTGGTAAATATGACAATTTTATAATGGTTGTGGTCTAGCATCTTTGGGCGGGATCAGGATATGAACTGAGGAATTTTTGTTTCTTTAAAGGTTTAAATCATGTTAACTAAGGACTAGCTGGTAAATATGACAATTTTATAATGGTTGTGGTCTAGCATCTAAACTGAGGAATTTTTGTTTCTTTAAAGGTTTAAATCATCTTAACTAAGGACTAGCTGGTAAATATGACAATTTTATAATAGTTGTGGTCTAGCATCTTAGGGCGAGATCGGGATATGAAACTGAGGAATTTTGTTTCTTTAAAGGTTTAGTTTTCTCAGTTATGATAAGAAAGTTCTGCTGAGTAAGAGTAATGAGAGCAATGAATTAGTAATTGTAGCTGACATCAAATGGAGGATGCAACATAACACATATCGTAGTGCTGTTTGTGTTAGGTTCAGCGTAGGTTCATCTATCCGAGCAAAAGAAGAAAATAAATTAGTGATGTTGTTGATCAAGTGTTCGAGCATTGGAAATTTCTTCTGTAACTAAAGAAAATGCTTGGAACCCTCTAAGGAATGTGATCTTTTAAAATCTGAAGTATCAACTTAATTTAGGGGTGGGATAGGCCTGGCTCATATATGTGTCGAGATTAGGTTTCTAGGCCCAAACCCGTTTCTAAATTAAATGGGCTGGACTTTGGGCATTATCAGACTCACATATTTACATGATAAGTGAACAATTTTAGTACTAATATATGCTTTCTTAAATTAATCAAGTGAAGATTAAATAAACAAATAAGTAAAAAGTTTAATATTCATATATTATGGATAAATTACTATTATGTTAAGGATAAAGCTTGTTTACTATTTAATCAAAACTAATATATTTTCTTGCATTCTTATAAGTTATAATAATAAAAGAGATATATTAGAATCTAGTAACATAATCGCAAATATTCACCATCTTATAGAATTTATCTTATTATTTTATTAATAATGTAGTACAGGAATGATGATATAAATATCTATTTCTTATACAATTCTCTCAAAGATTAAAGTTAAAAAATCACAAGTACATATCTCATTCGGGCCCATCAGGCTGCATACCTTAAGCCCAAGCCCGGCCCAATTGTAAGTCTGGCCAAAAACACAAGCCGAAGCCCATTTGTAAATTATAAATGCTCGGCCCAAGCGCGGCTTAAATTGGACCGAACTGAGTCGGACGCAAGTCGGGCACGGCCCAATTTCCGGCCTAACTTAATTTGTCTTCCCCCAATTCTCAAAAAGAGAAGGGAATGGCAATAGCCACAAGGTCTACTGATTGAATGTGTTCAAATATAGCAAATTTCTTCTGTGACTGAAGAAAATGCTTGGAGCCTTCTCAGAAATTTGATCTTTTCAAATGAATCAAATCTGAAGATATCAACTTAATCTGTCTTTCCCAAGTTCTCCAAAATAGAAGGGAATGACAATAGCTACAAGGTCTTCTGATTGAATGTCCGAACTATTCACAGTTTTTGAGGAAAGAAAGTGTATCCGCAAGGTCTCTTGATTGAATGACCAGACTATTCACAGTTTTTGAGGAAGGAAAGTGCAGGAGACCTTTCTTGATTTGTTGCTTGTTGTCATCTTTGAAAGAAAGAAATTTTAACAGATTTTGAACCTGAACTGCGTAAAAATGATGATTTCATCTTTTATCTACCACTTTCAATTTGTTGCAAAATACAAATGATGATTTCATCTTTTCCACCACTTCCAAATTGTTGCCATGGATTCCATTCTGAAGTTCTTCACATGTAACTATCCAATATGGTCCCTCATCTTAGTTCAGTCTTCATCAGGATATTCTGGATATTTCTTCTTGTTTAAGTACTCTTTGCAACATTACGTCTGCCTAGGCTGTTCAATTTCTGGCCATTTTCTTTCTTGTTAATTGAATTTATGTATTTATAAAGATATTACAGAAAATGGTTTAACGTGCGCACGCCGTGTGTGTGTTGGGGGGTGGCAGGTGGGGTTGTAGCATTGTATAAGAACAATATGTTGGTTTGGGTGATCTAATAGGATAGGATTCTTCTGTTGGAATAAACGTTTGTACCATTGAATTATAGTTTCAAACAGAAAGTAACATAATGCAGTAGCAGTATAATAACTGATAATGCAGAGATGACTGCTTAAAGTTGCCTCAGATCCAGCTGATTGTAACCAGATTGGCCTCCTAATGGTTTTTGGTTTCGAGGATAATTGTAAAGAAATTGGTTTCTTCTCGGCCATAACATATCCAATCCTCCTTCATCCACTTCTGAGATAGACTTCACTGTTTTGAAGGTATTGAAATATACTGTGCTCCTACTGCTGATGGAATGGATGTATGGCAGGCTTCCATGACCCACATTGCACTTGAGGGTGGATGCTTCGTCCTGTCAGCAAACCAGTTCTGCCGGAGAAAGGACCATCCTCTGCCACCGGATTGTGTGTTTGCAGGTGCTGATGATGAACCTTCACCAGATTCTGTCGTGTGCCCTGGAGGAGGTGTCATCATTTCGCCGTCAGGCACGGTTCTGGCAGGCCCTCACTATGAAGGAGAGGCACTCGTCGCTGCTGATCTAGGTAAGGGAAATCTTCTCCCGCATACAGTATACCTGAGATAACTTTGGTTATGATATTCCTTGCCTAATGGTTACGGGTAGTAGAGGTAAGCTCAAAACAAGTCAAATTCATTTGAAAATTTGTTTCTAGGTAATTTATGGTTTTTTTTTTGAATGACCGTTGTCTTTGAAGAAATTACAATGTGATTCCTTGGTAACCTGCCTAGCTGGGTAATTCTGGTAGTGGTTGTTTTCTGGTAGTAATTTATGGTTGTTAGATAACACATCTTAAGTGGATGGATTTTCAATTTGGAAAATGAATCCTTAAATTTGGATGAGGATATCTGCATCTTGGATACTTATAGAAGTAGCCAAGCCTTACATTTCTATTTCTTTTTTCTTTCTTTTTTCCTTTTTAAAAGGAAGCTTCTTTTGTTTTATATATGGCAAAAATAGAAGTTGCTTTCAATTCTTAATGTTGTTAATTTTTGAAAAATTCTTTACCTACATGCTTACAGCCTACACACTTCCTATACAAGACTAACAGATATTAATTTTTTTTTTTTCTAATCACAGGACCCATATGTAATGCTTTTGTGCAGAAAAGTGTGTAGACTGTAAGCGTGTAAGAAAAACCTCTCTTAATTTTTGTAATACTCTTGTTATGTAATATCCAAAATAAAATAAAATAAAATAAATAAAGAAACATTAAAAATATATCTATTTGTGTGCTTTATTTGTTTATGCCAAGTTTCGAACTCGTGTTCCTTTTTACCAAATCCTTAATGCCACATTGGCGTGTGGTCAGAAAGGAAATCTAATTTATTTAAATAAACTTAAAATCAAATTTAAATTTCAAATTTCAACTAAAAGGTCCCATGAGATCTTTATGGATCTTATCTTTTAGGACCTGATTTCTCTATTGAAAACTATGTGCTAAAATCCTTAACCTAAAAGATCTTATCATATTATATTAACGTAATCCTCTTCTCCTGCTTCCTTAAAAAACCTCATGTTTCCTTATAAAAAAGAAAGAACGACAGACAGAAAGAAACCCAATCCAAAATTTCATCCTCCCTTTACCTCTCCTTGGAATCGATCATGACGGAGAAACAATTCTGAGGCGTGGAGATTGAGGAGCAAACTAAGGAAATCGATCCAAGTAAGTAAATCAAATTTTTATGAATTAAAAATTAATTTGAAGTATCATGATTAGATTTATCTTCCCATGAATTTTCCATTAAGAATTCTTCTCTAAAGATCTAAAAAAAAATTAATTTGTTTGAACTATAAATTAATGATATATCATGTTTAATTTCTTTTTTCATGAATTTTAGATCTCATCCAAAAAATATAAATAAAATAAATTGTACAAATTAAAAAATTCAATTAAATTGAAATTACCATGCTTAGATTTATCTTTCCATGAATTTTTTTCTTCATTAAATTTTTTTTGGAATATTAAAAAGAAAAAGAATTAGTTTGGATCAAAGAATTTGCATATTAAAAATTTTCCTTCCAAAAAGAAAATTTTTAGAACCTATCCCCAATGATCTAAATTAGATACATAGGCTAATCTATCATTACACCATTAATGAAGAATAGGAAAAAAAAAGTAATTTCAAGTTAAAAAAAAGAAAAAAAAATAAGGGCTGCGTATGCAGCGCTGCATGCATGCAGCCTGCATGCATATAAAGGTTTACCTTTTTTTATAATATTACCTCAAGGCCTGCATGCATGCGTCCAGCCATTTTTTTTAATTTCTGTTTTAATTTAAAAAAATAGAATTAAAAAATATTACACACAAATTTGATCCAAAAAATATATATACATGAATTCAATTTAATCATCTCAATTTAATTCAATTATTTGAGACACAAAAAATAATCTTTATTGAATTAAATAAAGAGATTCATAATTTTAATAGATCGAGATTAAGATTTTACTTTATATCATGATGATCTGATAAAGAGGAGGCTCTGATACCAATTGCTAGATCTAATTTTATTCCATATAAGTTCTCATACATGCATAGCCTCTTTATCATGATCAAAGGGAAGCATGATTTTAGGTATACCTGATTTCATCACGAAAGGGATGCCGAAGGTTGCATGTTCTCGAGGACGCCGGAGTTAAGGAAGAGGATTCTTCTCTCTAGCTACCAAGTTCTCTTCTTTATCTTTAGAGGAGATGAGAGGCCTCCAAGAGAGATTAGGTTATTGTGGTGGAGAGGAAATCCTACCTATGATATTTATAGCATCAAGGAACCTAGTTCAACTCATCACAAATCTAAGCCCTTGATTTATAACACGAGTTCTACACGTGTAGATGAGTCCCACATTTAATTTAAATACACTCATAATTAAGTGTAATTGAAAACGTGTCTATACCCAAACCATTTAGGCTTGATCTATTCTTTATTAGGTCAAACAATATAGATTAAGTGGGCGGGTGCAAATATCTAATTGACTTGATTAGGACCCAAAATAAATTAGATTTTAAAATATAATAAGTCTAAAAACCCCTTCATTACCTGGCCTGCAGAGAAGCACCGTGTCTGCCTAATGCTTGCCAATAGTCAACCTCATGATTAATGGCTCGCAACATGCCTTGATAATTCTTTACTTTTTTTCCGCTAATTGGGGTGGGCCACCTGATGTTCGCGCGACATGGGATTTAGATCGTAGATCTCGTGAGTGACCGAAGCTCTTAAACCAAGAGGTGCCACTGGGCCACATGCGGGGGACTGATGATTCTTTACTTGAAAGAGCATTTCATTTCTTGCTTTCCAACCACGCCACGCATGCCACAACCGGTTGTGTGAACTTATTTCTCAGGGCTTTACATTGAGACTAGAGCAAATTAATAATATCCCTCTACTTCTCAGTCTGTTTGTTTGAATACGTCTAGATTTTGTGATTTTGGGTCTGACAAAGGCTTGATTTTGGATTAGGAATGGCCCATTATGGATGGATTCTGAATTGCAAATACGTTAGCTCACCTCAATATTATTTGCATTTCAAAATCGGGAAAACTTGGGTCGATTTTGCTTGAATCACTGACATTTTAATT
This sequence comes from Agave tequilana, assembly GCA_038442645.1. NCBI lineage: Eukaryota > Viridiplantae > Streptophyta > Magnoliopsida > Asparagales > Asparagaceae > Agave > Agave tequilana. The sequence goes on from JAVJIF010020597.1 coordinate 28,558, forward strand.
TTTAATTACTTTTTGAGAGGTAGGCTTGTCTAAAAAGGGAATTGAATTGGATCAAAAGCCTCTTCAAAGGCTGGAATCCATAGTGAAACCAAACAAGTTGCATAAATTCAGAATCCAAACTCCTCAATTCGATGGCAAACGATCAAGCTATTAGTGGACTCCGGAATCGTGGGCCAAATCTATTGCAAACAGACACTGTATTCTAGAATCACAACCAAAAATCAACTGAGTCATTCTGATATCAGCACAACTGCTGATTGCAAACGAACATGCCCTTTAGCGTCTAGTTACTTGTAGAGCATGAAAATATTTTGTTTGAGTAGCAGATCACATCCAACACCAGGAGGACAACTTTATTTGGAACCCTGAGTCAACTGAAAGACCTTCCATGCTTTTCTAGGAGTAATAAATGCCATATTAGCTTCAAGGAGAGAAGACACATAGGATTAAAAAGTTTGGAAAATATGAAAAATAACCCTAACAACTACTAAATTCATTAGGAATGTAAATGGATACAAATATATCCAGTCTGAATAATTCTCTATTTGTATTTTTGAGAGAGAATGAGAGAGGAGAGAGAGAGAGAGGAGAGAGAGAAAAGAATGAAAGAGAGAGAGAGATGTTGGGGGAAGAGAAAGAGTTAAAGAGAGAGATAGAGAGTGAGAGAGGAGAGAGAGAGGCGGCTAGAGACCGGGGGGGGGGGGGGGGGGGAGAGATGTTGTAAAGAAGGGAAAACAGGGAATAAAAGAGGGGGGAAAGAAAAGAGAAAGAAAGGAAGGGAAAAAAAAAAGAAAAGGAGAAAGAAGAGAAGAAGAGGGGGAGTGCGGTGTGACTAGGCTGCTGGCCGAGACGCGGCCGGAGGGGGACGGCGCGCGATCGGAGGCCGGGGAGGAAGGGAGGGGGGTTTGATGTTGTTGTTGTGGTTGATGATGTTGTTGGTGGTTGTTGAAGGTGGTTGTTGCTGGTTGTTGGAAATGAGAGTTGGTGGTGATGTTGGGGAGTTGGAGAAGATGGTGGAGATGGTGGTTGGGTGGTGGAAGTCGAGGAGGTGATGGATTTGAGGGTGAATTTTGGAGAAGAAGAGGAAGGTAGTGGTGATGGGTTTAGGTTAAATTGGAGAAGGGGAGGAGTTAATTGAAGAGGAAGGAAGTTGAGAAGAGGAGAGGGGGACTTGGGGGGGGGGAGGTGGCGAGGCGGTGGCGCGGCTGGTGCTGGCGGCGACGGTCAAGGGGAGGAAAAGAGGGAGTTGGTGAGAGAGAGGGAGGGAGAAATGGAGAGAATGAGAAGAAAGAAAGAAATGAAAGAAAAGAGAAGGAAAGAGAGAGGTGATGGGTACAGTGGAGGAGTGGGGTGCTGGGTGGTTGTCAGCAGGGTATGGGGGAGGACGGGGAGCAGGTGGGGGAGAAAGAAAAGAAAAAGAAAAGGAAAAGAAGAAAAAGGAGAGGAAAGGAAAGAAAAGAAGAAAAAAGAAAGAGAATTGGAAAAATAAGTAATTAAATGTATTATTAAATAATTAAATTAGTAGGATAAAATATGAGTATTAAGTAGAGGAGTGGAGAAGTAAAAAGCAAGGAAAAAAAGAAAGGAAAATAATATAATTATTTAAATCGGGTAAAAATTGATTGTTTTGGAAATATTTTCGAAAATTCTCAAAAATATAAAATACTATTTTAAGATGCATGGTGGAATCTGATTCAAGAAATTCAATCTGGTTTTCAAATTTAAAATCTTAGAATCAACTGACGATACCGGCGGCACCAAATCCGGTCGAATTTCGATAAATTAAAAAAATCTCAAAAAATACATTTAGATAGAAAATGAGATTCTAATAAGTGCTGTAAAAGCCATTTCTAGAAATTTAACTCCGTTTGAAAACTAAAAAAATTTGAGAATCGGTCAGCAATATCGATCGACACCTGTTTTGAAGATTTTGCAGAATAATTTTGAAAATTTTTAGAAAATTATGAAAAATTTAAAATATCAGAAAAAGATGTTTGAAACTTAAATCAGTCAAATTTGACTATCAGAAAGGTCAAATCAGATAGTACGCTGTGTCGGGTCCTCGATTCAGACGCGGGCTGACTCTGAGTCCAGAAAATCTAGATCCAATACAAAACAATAGTATAAATAAACACAAAACAAAAGCAAATACAAGGAGAAAATAAAAACACGATTGAAAGTCAGAATACGTATCGAAGTACGTTTTCCCGGAACGGAGTGTTACAGCTATTGTCGACCTGGACGACATCTTACTCTAGCATTATCTCTGCCACCTTGCCGCAGAATTCATCTAGTCGAGTTCTCGTAAGCCCTTCTACCTTTGTCCTCTTTATGCACGCGTCATCAGTGATCGCCTCTGCCCTACGTGGTTAATTCTGCCCTCCATTCCCGCCGTCGACGAGAGACGATCGACGAGCGATGACTTTAGCATTCCCGTCGCCGACGAGAGCTATTCGACGAGGATGACTTCACCATTCCCGCCATCGACGAGAGACGATCGATGAGCGTATTTTAAACTCTCGGCGTTTGACCGTGAGTTTGAGAGAGGGTGTTAACAGACTTGTGATACATGTGATACATTCTATCTAAACAGTGTATAGACATATGATATATTGTATCTAGATATGTACACTTTCTTTATATTCTTCTCTCCACTTCTATATATATTAATGTAATCCTCCATGAAAGAATATACAATACTATAAGAAATTTTTCCTTCTCTAAATTATCACAGGAAGTCAATCACAAGTTAGTATCTTTGGGAAGAGCAGGAAAAAAAGATGCATTAGACTTGTTGAGAAGTCTTGTGAAATGAGTTTTGATGATGGGAGAGTTATAATCAGAGACACAATTTTATTTAACAAATGTTTAGTTTGGAAGTAATCATACAAACTATTGGAAGTAAAAAACAAGTATTTAATAATCTAATTTGAAAGAGCTTTCAAGAATTAAACAACTAATTAATCACATGCAATAATAGATCTAATTAAGTACTTGAAACAATTTGGCTAAAAATTAGTTTTGCAAAAATCAACTAAACTTGTCCTAATCAAATAATTATAGTATGAAATATTAGTGCAAAACTATTTTTTGGTTAATCAATTAACTTGTAGGAAATAGAACATGAAGCAAATTAGTCTTCTAAATTATTGGATATTTAAGTATATTTCTTGATATTGTCTGATCTAAATATTATTTTAAAACACAATTTGTATCATAAAATGTTATTGTAAAATAATAACATAAAAAGAAAGAAAATTGTCTGGGAGAGCAATCATGACACGTCACTGCCCTAGAAGACTAAGACCTGTCCTATAGCTCGGATGTTGGATTGGTCGCCATCAACTAGTGGTAAAAAGCCTCCGGATACACCAACATTTAAGCTCGAGTGCGAGTCCTAGGCCTCTGATCAGAATAGAGTGATTGCCTAAAAAGTATGAAGAAAAGAAAAGAAAATATTTAATTTATACTGAAGTCATTTTCACGAAGAGTAGCCCTCAAAATTTTTGTAGAGGGAGAAAGAAGAATTGAAGACTTGTGTGTTGAATGAAGAGAAAATGACTCTATTTATAGGCCTAAAGGAGATCAGTTAGTTAGAGTGAAATAAGTTATGTTTTAACAAATTGTAAGAGTGAGAATTATTCAAAAGTGGGTTAGCATGAGAATATGTCATAATGGTTAAAAGAGAGAATAGTCTACAATTTGAATAAGTCAAACTCAAGTTTTTATTAAGTAAAAATCCAACACTTTCCGCCAGAAGTCTTGTGCTTATCAATCTCTCAGCGCCTATGATGGAGATTGTGGGTGCGATGTTGGGATTCAAGTGTGCGGTGATGGAACTGGGGACTTGAAGAGTTTAGATGGAAGGGGATTCCTCCGCGATTAACTAGATTAATGTGAGGAGTAGCAATGGTGGATACTATGAGATACTAATCCAAGATATCACACATTCTGCATGAGGGGAACATGGTCGCTGATTACATGAAAGGTGTTGGTTCGAGAGGGACATCTATTCAGTTCACTAGAGAGTGTATACAAAATGAGCTCAAGACAGTATTTCATGTGAGATCAGAGAGGAGTTATTAGAGAAATGTCTAATTAGGCCTTCTTCACTATCCAAAAAAAAAAAAAAAGGGTTTACGTAACGTAACATTAGCAGCACATGGTATGTTTGATGATTCGTGAATGCGAGAAAGATACAAAAAATTCATTTCAGAGAAATATTTAATTCTTGATTGGGGAGGTTTCCCATAGTTTTTCTTTTAGCCAAGGAGAGAGGTCAATTAGGCTCCTCTCGTACAACTTCTCTCAAGCCTCTCCTCGAACAAAATACATCTGACATCCTTAGGCATGACATTTCTCATATAGTGGACAGTAATAACTTTCGAGCCAGCACGTGCCATATACTCTGCCGCCATGTTCCCTTCCTCATGATATGAGAGCACTTGAAATCCTCCAGAAGAGGGATCATACAACCATATTTTGACCATGGAGAGTCAGTACCCACCATTCCCTCTCATCGCTTTAATCCAATGGATGACAGTCAAAGGTCAATGAATCTCTTTCTAAGCAGACATGTTTTGCCCCACTCTCTGTGACCGCACATTTAAGCCCAACTTATACCTATGTCATAGGAATCGAAACACCAACTGAAGAGGGGTTCGGTTCATGCGTGTTTGAGCCACACACATATATTATAAGAGAACCAATCCGGTGTTGACACATGAGATTGACCCTTCTTTTAATATTATAAGAGGTCCAAAGACTTTAAAGTTTTGTACCCCTGAAACCTGAGATTTTATCTTCATGTTAACACGAGATTAATCCTCTTATAGTATGTGTGTGGCTCACAAACATGAACCAAACCCCTAAAACAGTGCTGCATGCTATGGTGCCCCAAGAAATCTAATCCAACCCCTCCGTTGCAGAGAGCACTACCGAATTTAGCTTTGATCCATCCACGAGTTGGGAGACGCCAAATAACTAAGGTTGGGTGACAGGGTGTCAGTGAAGGCCACTCGAAGTGTTCCCACCGCTCGTACGACCGAGAAGTATCTCTGCCTAACGGTTGCCAATAGCACCACTCGGCCTTGATAATTCTCTCCTTGAAAGTGCATCTCCTTTCTTGCTTTCCAAAGTTTCCGCGCCGCCATTGCCACAACCGGTTGTGCGAACTTATTTCTCAGCGCTTTACATTGAGGCCCTGGCTAATTATTAATATCCATGTACTTCTCAGTCTGTTTGTTTGAATTCGTCTAGATTCTGTGATTTTGGGTCTGACAAAGGCTTGATTTTGGATTAGGAATGTCCCATTTTGATTGGATTCCGAAATGCAAATACGTTAGCTCAGCTTAATATTTTTTGCATTCAAAAATCAGGAAAACTTGGGTCGATTTTGCTTGAATCACTGACATTTCAATTTTTAATTAATTTCTGAGAGGTTGACTTGTCTAAAAAGGGAACTGAATTGGATCAAAAGCCTCTTCAAAAGCTCCCCTCTGCCGGTGTCCCACAGGTTCCGGTTCCAGAACCAGAACCGGAATCAGCCCCCCATCGGTTACAATTTCTCAGTTTGAGGAACCGGAAATCGCCAGTTTTGAAACGGGACTTAGATCTAGTAAATGAATACAAATATATTCAGTCTAAATAGTTCTCTCTTTGTATTTTTGATAAACATGAATATTTATATCCGCGCCGTTTAAAATGTGGATAGAAATGCAAAAAGTGCATACACATGCCCTGTAGTGTTCTCGAAGACAAAAAGGATGCTACATCAAGTAGTCAAAAGTGTGGCCCCCTCCCCTGGATCCCCTGGTCTGCTTGCTCACCGTTCTTATCCTGTTTCAAAAATACAGTTACCAAAAGGAACATTCCAAGCACATGAATGACCTATTTTTCAACCACGCTTCGTCAATGAATGGATAAACTGGCTTTCCCAAATCTAACAACTAACAAAATAACTAACTACTGTCAATTCTTATCCTTCACAGACCCATGTGTGATTGCATCCTATCCAATCAAAGTCCGAAAACTAAGTTTTTCAAGAAGAGAAACACTGATGATACGGACTCTTGTGTGTGTATATATAGGGGCCGTTTGTTTCGCGTAAAACTCCGTAATTCGTAAATGACTTACTACCCAGTTACAACTACGGCGTTTGTTTGGACCGTAATTCGTAAAAGACTTATGTAACTCAACTAACACTCACTTGCAACCCAGTTACCACTCACTTACAGCCCAGTTACAGTTAATTTTGTGGTCATACAAATTTGTAATATTTTTTATATTAATATTAAAAATTTTTAATATTTAACTTTTTTAATATTTATTTGCAGTATTAAAACTTTTAAAATCACCAAATAGTTAATTTTGTGGTAAACTTTTTCACTTACGACTTATACATTACGACAACCAAACACCGTAAAATACAATACACTTTTCCACTTTACAATTTTATATTACCAACCAAACACCGTAAAATTTACATACATGTAACTCATTTACAATTGTAAAAGACTTTACCAATTACAACTACGAATTACGACCAGTTACGACAACCAAACAGGCCTAGCTTCAACAAGAACTTGTCCTCTTCACTATAATCCGTCCATTTCAATTCAATTCTCAACTCCAAGGAGTAATCGAATATGTTGGCCATATTCCACAAGGGATTTGCTCACCCACCACAAGAGCTCACCAGCCCTGATCACCACAGATCAAGGCAATCCAAGAAGCCTGAGGACATCCTCAAAGACTTCCACACCTCCCACCCCAGCTCCTCCTTCTGCGTCACCTTCAGCACCGGCGCTGCCCTCGCCTCTGCCGCCATCCCCCGTCTCTCCTTCCGCCACCAGAGGTAGACACCATCAAGCCATCCACATGTCGAACTCTTTCTTTTTCACATTCAATTAATCATTCTGAATCTTGCTTTTGCAGGTTGTTCAGTAGCTTGGACGAGGTGCACTGCATTTTCGTGGGGAGCCTGAGCAACCTGGGCTCTCGCTTGTAAGGCAGTACGGCCTCTGCGGCAACTCCACCAACGAGGCCGTGCTGGTCATCGAGGCCTACCGCACCCTTCGTGATCGCGGGCCTTACCCTGCCGACCAGGTCCTCAAGGACCTCAACGGATCCTTCGCCTTCGTCGTCTACGACAACGAGACTGGCTCTGTGCTCGCTGCTTCGGTACGCATGCGACCATCACTCACTGTCTGTTTCTGTCGCTTGAAATGTATTGTCGCGTCTCATTCTCTGCTTTTTGGCACAGAGTTCGGACGGGGGAGTTCCTCTCTTTTGGGGGCTTGCGGCCGATGGGTCTGTGGTGATCTGTGATGATGTGAGTGTGATGAAGAGCAGCTGCGGCAAGTCGTTTGCCCCTTTCCCAAATGGTAAGGATAAATGGCCCTGTAAGCACGCAAGAAGTTCGAGTGGCAAGCGGTGAAAATATAATTAATGTGTGCAAATGGGAATGCAGGTTGCATGTTCCACAGTGAGGGAGGGCTGCGGAGCTTCGAGCGGCCGATGAACAAGATGAAGGCGATGCCGAGGGTGGACAGCGAGGGCATTATGTGCGGCGCCTTCTTCAAGGTCGATAGCTACGCCAAGATCAGCAGCATGCCTCGCGTGGGAAGCTCGGCTGATTGGTCCTCGTGGGAGGATTCTCATTAGTTTCTTCGTTGGAAGAACTGAACACTCTCTCTTTGGTTTCTCTTTTGTTTCTTAAAATTGTCTAAGAGCTCCTCGTTGGTTAAATTGTAACTGTGACAACACATCTTGTAAATAAATAACGCTATTTGTATGTTAATTGTTCTTGATTTCGGTATTATATTGTTTGATCCAGATTAGTTACTTGGCAATGCAGCCGCATCATTTTTGCAGGAGAATTACACTTATTAAGAGTATTTTGGCATCAATTTCGCAATACATTTTGTAAGCATGCCGTGCCAGGACGTTAACAGACATGTGATACATGTGATATATTCTATCTAGGCATGTATATAACAATGTGATATATTTTATCTAGACATGTGTATTTTCCTTATATTCTTCTCTTCAAACATTGGTGAAAGAATATACAATAATATACACAAAAATTTTTCCTTCTTTAAATTATCATAGTATCAGAGCCAGTTTTTTGCTCATCGTCGTTCCACGCTATCAACAAACCTGTGCTGGGCCGTACTCGCATAGCGTGTGCCTAGCGTCGGACCACTTTCGCTTCGGGTGGTCTCTTCGTCTTCCACTATTGTTGACCAGAACGACATCTTCCTCCAGTGCTGCCTCTGTCACTTTTTTGCAGAATTCATGTAGTCGAGTTCTCGTGAACCCTTCTACCTCTGTCCTCTTTATGTACGTACCATCAGTGATCGCCTCTGCTATGCGTGGCCGAATATGCCCGCCATTCCTGCCGTCGACGAGAGACAATCGGCGAGCTATGACTTCACCATTCCTGTCGTCGACGAGAGCAATTTGGCGAGCGATGACTTCACCATTCTCGCCTTCGACGAGAGACGACCGATGAGCGTATTTTCAAACTCTCCGTGTTTTATCCACCGTAAGTTTGAGGGAGGGTGTTAACAAACATGTGATACATTTTATCTAGACATGTATACTTTTCTTATATTCTTCTCTCTACTTCTATATATATTGATGTAATCCTTGGTGAGAGAATATACAATAATATACACAAAAAATTTTCCTTCTCCAAATTATCATGGTATTAGAGTCATTCCTTACTGATCATCGTTTTACGCTATCAACAAGCCTGCGCTGGGCCGTGCTCGCATAGCGTGTGCCTAGCGTCAGGCCACTTTCGTCTCGGGCCATCTTTTCATCTTTCGCTATTGTGATGCCCTGATCCCGCGGGTACGAAGACGTTACTGCGACGTATCTACGTAGGGCGGAAATAACCTCACATATATACGTTAAACATCTTTACAGATAAGAATTAGAGTACAGAAGGATAGTGGTAATGTACATTACAGGAATAATAACATAAGTACACAGTTATCACAGGGCATGATACAATATTCCAAGAATATTAGATCACGAAGAAGTGCAAAAGTATGATATGCAATATACTGAAAATACTTACGAGTAGCAAGATGAGAATCTCGTGAGCTGATCAAGGAGGGCTGAAAAAAGGGGCTCTAAATAGACAACCGCTAATCTACTCTTCCACTGCGCACTCAGATCAACAACAAGGCCACAACGGTCCAGGCTCCTGGATCTGGACATGAAGGTCCAAAGTTGTTACTAAATAACCCAGCGAGTACGTAAGATAAAATCAGTTAGCGTGCTCAGGCAGTCACATATGTACATGATCAAGTGATGTGGGCATACAGGTGCAGGCAATGATTGGAACATAAATGAAAATCAGAGAATCGGTAGCAAATACGAAATCAAGTAAGTACATGTGTATCGATAATCTAAATCGAAAAACATGCATAGAAAACGGTGTCGTGAGCATAAGCACATATAAACATGCGAAGAGATATCATGCATGCGATAAATACGAGTATGGACGAAACTATTTGTACAAGCTTAGATTATGAATTTAAGTGATTGATACGTTGAGGGGATAATCCAAACAAGAAAATCCTCATATATATACTATATACTTCAAGTCACCATAGGCTGAGTTTACACAACATGAATTGCCTTCACAATAACATAATAAGAAAATGGTATGAAAACCCAAAAATAAGCAAGTCAAGTGTTTCAACACAGTAGCACAAATATTATAAGTAAGTGGTGAGCAGGATAATGTATTGTGTCACAGGTCTCACAAGTATAAATCAAGTATATCACTGGTCAAATGCCAGTAGAATGTTATTATTATGTTATTAAGACTCGTCTGATTTGTATACATCGGTATGCGTCCTATTCTACATACCTTTGCATACAAACCGGAGATTGAGTTATCAGAAACTGATGGAGCTTGACGAACCATGTTTAGAATGGGTCCCGTGCATGTCTGGGACAACAGTCCATGAGTTTCCGGTGCTGAGCCGGAACGTATGCTAGGTACCAGGACTTATTGTAGCCCGAGCAGAAATAGGATGTCACGCTCCCACAGGAATAGGACCAAGGGTTTATGGCACACCCGACAGGCAGGGGAGTAGGGGTGCTAGTCCACCTCACAAAAACACCTGGTGGCCTCCAGGTAGAATCCTAAGTATTAGTTGTACAATATTTGTATGACCACTATAAACACAGAAGCTATATCGGTACCCATTAGTTTCTCCTGTCTCGGTGTAAGTTATTCAATTATTATAGTTTGTCCAGTGATAATTTTCATAGTGTGTTCACAGTAATCTAATATCCATGATTAGCCAATTATAGGGATCAACAAGAGTATAGTATTAAGAGTATAATATTAGGAGTCTCCCTGTTACAGGGGTTCAAGAATATAGGAGTACAGGAGTTTAGGAGTACCAGATGTCTGGTAGCAGTATAATAATCGTGTCAAGTCCTTGTAAAAGTGATAATAATGAATAGGCAATGTAATAATATTCAGTCAAGTGTCACAACATCAGGTTAAGTGTATCAGTACCAAGTGATAGCATGTGCCCAGTATTAATGATAGAATGCCAATTGGCAAGTGTCAAATATCAGGTGTCGGGTATCGGGTGTCAAGTATCGGGTGTCAAGTATCAGTGTCAGATATCAAGTGTCAGGTATTAACATATCGGTGTCAGGTAATCAGTAGGTCATGTGACATGATAGAGGAAAATAATATAATTAAATATTTCAACTCTTCACAACATGTATCATGTATTAAATATCAAAATAACATTCACAAAGCATGTAACATGTATCATGAATTACGTATTAGAAGAGCACTCACGAAGAATATATTACATTAGGAAAACATTTGCATAATATGTATCAAACATTAAAGAAGTGCTCGTGAAACCAATAGATTTGTACTCACATAACATGTATCAAGTATTAGGATAACAACCACAATAACAAGTCAAAGTACTCGCAAAATATGTAATCAACTCTAGAATGGAATTGGCAATGCATGAAACAACATAATTAAAGCACTCACCCAATATAAAATATGGCACTCGCCCAAATACCGAAAAAGAGTACTGGCTATCCCATAAAAAGGTGCTCACCTAAATCTTCGAAAAATCGTCGTAAAATTCTGAAACACTAGAAACACGTGCACGCCACCAATACATATTAAAATATATAAATATTAATATTTTTTTGAGAGAAAATGAGAGAGAAGAAATAGAGGAGAGAGAAGAGAATGAAAGAGAGATGTTGCAGAGAGAGTTAAAGAGAAAGAGATAGAAAGTGAGAGAGGAGAGAGAGGCAGCTAAGGGGGGGGAGAGAGATGTTGTAAAGGAAGGGAAAAACATGGAATAAAAGAGGGGGAGAAAGAAAAGAGAAAGAAAGGAAGAAAGAAAAGAAAAGGAGAAAGAAGAGAAGAAGAGGAGGGGGAGTGGGGGTGCGGCCAGGCTGTTGGCTGCCAGGGAGGCGGCGGCGCGGCCGAAGGGGGCGGCGCGCGGTTGGAGCTTGGGGAGGAAGGGTGGGGGGTTTGATGTTGTTGTGGTTGATGATGATGTTGTTGGTGGTTGTTGGAGGTGATGGTTGATGGCTGTTAGAGGTGGGGGTTGGTGGTGATGTTGGGGAGTTGGAGGAGGAGGTGGAGATGGCGGTTGGGTGATGGAAGTAGAGGAGGTGGTGGATTTGAGGGTGAATTTTGGAGAAGAAGAGGAAGATAGTGGTGATGGGTTTAGGTAAAATTGGAGAAGAGGAGGAGTTAATTGAAGAGGAAGGAAGTTGAGAAGGGGAGAGGGGGACTTGGGGGAGGTGGCGCTGACTAAGGAGGCGGTGGTGTGAGTGGCGCTGGCGTCGGTGGTCAAGGGGAGGAAGAGAAAGGGAATTGGTGAGAGAGTGGTAGAGGAAGAAATGAAGAGAATGAGAAGAAAGAAAGAAAGAAATGAAAGAAAAGATAAGGAGAGGGAGAGGTGATAGGTACGGTAGAGGAGTGAGGGTGCTGTGTGGTTGTCAACAGGGTATGGGGGAGGACGAGGAGCAGGTGGGGGAGAAAGAAAAAGAAAAAGAAAATGGAAAGAAGAAAAAGGAAAGAAAAGAAAAGAAAAAGAAGAAAAAAGAAAAAGAATTGAAAAAAGTAAGTAATTAAATGTATTATTAAATAATTAAATTACTAGAATAAAATGAGAGTATTAAGTAGAGGAGTGGAGAAGGAAAAAACAAGAAAGAAAAGAAAGGAAAATAATATTATTATTTAAATCCGGTAAAAATTAACTATCTCGGAAATGGTCCCAAAAATTCTCAAAAATATAAAATATTATTTTAAGATGTATGGTGGAATCTGATTCAAGAATTTCAATTTAGTTTCAAAATAAAAATCTTAGAATCAACCGACGATACCAGTCGACACCAAATCCGGTCGAATTTCAATAAATTCAGAAAAATCTTAAAAAATACATTTAGATAGAAAATGAGATTCTAAATAAGTAGTGTGAAAGCTATTTCTAGAAATTTAACTCAGTTTAAAAACTAAAAAATTTGAGAATCGATCAGCGATACCGATCGATACTAGTTTTGAAGATTTTGCAGAATAATTCTAAAAAGTTTTAAAAAATCATGAAAAATCTAAAATATCAGAAAAAGATGTTTGAAATTGAAATCAGTCAAATTGAACTATTAAAAAGGTCAAAGCAGACAGTACGCTGATATCAGGTCCCCGATTCAGACTCGGTCTGACTCTGAGTCCAGAAAATCTAGATTCAATACAAAACAATAACATAAAGAAACACATAGTAAAAGCAAATACAAGAAAAAATAAATAAAATAAAAAACGCGATTGAAAGCCAGGATACGTATCTAAGTACGTATTCCGGGAACGGGGTGTTACAGCTATTATCGACCTGGACGACATTTTACTCCAGCGCTGCCTCTGCCACCTTACCGCAGAATTCATGTAGTCGAGTTCTCATGAGCCCTTCTACCTATTTCTTCTTTATGTTTGCATCATCAGTGATCGCCTCTGCGCTGCGTGGTCGATTCTACCCTCCATTCTCGCCGTCGACGAGAGACGATCGACGAGCGATGACTTCACCATTTTCGCCGCTGACGAGAGCTATTCACGAGCGATGACTTCACCATTCCCGCTGTCGATGAGAGTCGATCGATGAGTATATTTTTAAACTCTCGGTGCTTGATCCACTGTGAGTTTGAGGGATAGTGTTAACAGACATGTGATACATGTGAAACATTCTATCTAAACATGTATATAAACATATGATATATTGTATCTAGATATGTATACTTTCTTTATAATCTTCTCTTCACTTATATATATATATATATATATATATATATATATATATTGATGTAATCCTTTGTGAAAGAATATACAATAATACAAAGAAAATTTTCCTTCTCCAAATTATCACAGGAAGTCAATCACAAATCAGTATCTTTGGGAAGAGCAGGAAAAAAAAAAGATGCATTGGATTTATTAAGAAGCCTTGTGAAATGAGTTTGATGATGGAGAAGTTATAATCAGAGACACAATTTTATTTAGCAAATGTTTAGTTTGGAAGTAATCATACAAACTATTGGAAGTAAAAACAAGTATTTAAAAATCTAATTTGAAAGAGCTTTCAAGAATTAAACAACTAATTAATCACATGCAATAATAGATCTAATTAAGTACTTGAAACAATTTGGCTAAAAATTAGTTTTGCAAAAATCAACTAAACTTGTCCTAATCAAATAATTATAGTATGAAATATTAGTGCAAAACTATTTTTTTGGTTAATCAATTAACTTGTAGGAAATAGAACATGAAGCAAATTAGTCTTCTAAATTATTGGATATTTAAGTATATTTCTTGATATTTTCTGATCTAAATATATTATTTAAAAACACAATTTGTGTCATAAAATGTTACAGTAAAATAATAACATAAAAAGAAAAAAAATTGTTTGGGAGAGCAGTCATGACACGTCACTGCCCTAGAAGACTAAGACCTGTCCTATTGCTCGGACGTTGGATTGGCCGCCATCAACTAGTGGTAAAAAGCCCTCGGATACACCAACATTTAAGCTCGAGTGCGAGTCCTAGGCCTCTGATCAGAATCAGAGTGGTTGCCTGAAAAGTATGAAGAAAAGAAAAGAAAATATTTAATTTATACTGAAGTCATTTTCACGAAGAGTAGCCCTCAAAATTTTTGTTGAGGGAGAGAGAAGAATTGAAGACTTGTGTGTTGAATGAAGAGAAAATGACTCAATTTATAGGCCTAAAGGAGATCAATTAGTTAGAGTGAAATTAGTTATGTTTTAACAAATTGTAAGAGTGAGAATTATTCAAAAGTGGGTTAGAATGAGAATATGTCATAATGGTTAAAAGAGAGAATAGTCTACAATTTGAATAAGTCAAACTCAAGTTTTTATTAATTAAAAATCAACACTTTTCGCCAGAAGTCTTGTGCTTATCAATCTCTCAGCGCCTATGATGGAGATTGTGGGTGCGATGTTGGGATTCAAGTGTGCGGTGATGGAACTAGGGGCTTGAAGAGTTTAAATGGAAGGGGATTCCTCCTTCGCGATTAACTGGATTAATGCGAGTAGCAATGGTGGATACTATGAGATACTAATCCATGATATCACACATTCTGTGTGAGGCGAACATGGTCACTGATTACATGAAAGTGTTGGTTCGAGAGGGACATCTATTCAGTTCACTAGAGAGTGTATACAAAATGAGCTCAGACAGTATTTCATGTGAGATCAGAGAGGAGTTATTAGAGAATTGTCTAATTAGGCCTTCTTCACTATAAAAAAAAAAGGGTTTACATAACGTAACATTAGCAGTACATGGATATGTTTGATGATTCGTGAATGCGAGAAAGATACAAAAAATTCATTTCGGAGATATTTAATTCTTGATTGGGGAGGTTTCCCATAGTTTTTCTTTTAGCCAAGGAGAGAGGTCAATTAGGCTCTCTCATACAACTTCTCTCAAGCCTCTCCTCGAGGAAAATACATCTGACATCCTCAGGCATGAAATTTCTCATATAGTGGACAGTAATAACTCTCAGCCAGTATGTGCCATATAGTCTGCCACCATGTTCCTTCCTCATGATATAAGAGCACTTGAAATCCTCTAGAAAAGGGATCATACAAGCATATCTCAGACTAAGGAGAGTCAGTACCCACCATTCCCTCTCCTCGCTTTAATCCAATGGATGACAGTCAAAGGTCATTGAATCTCTTCTAAGCAGATATGTTTTGCCCCAATCTTTGTGACCGCACATTTAAGCCCAACTCATACCCTGAAAATTTATGTCATAGGAATCGAAACACCAACTAAAGCAGGGGTTCGGTTCATGTGTGTTTGAGCCGCACACACATATTGTAAGAGAACCAATCCGGTGTTGACACGTGAGATTGACCCTTCTTATAATATTATAAGAGGTCCAAGGACTTTAAAGTTTTGTACCCCTGAAACCCGACATTTTATCTTCATGTTAACGCGAGATTGACCCTCTTATAGCATGTGTGTGGCTCACAAACATGAACCAAACCCCTAAAACAGTGCTGCATGCTATGGTGCCCCAAGAAATCTAATCCAACCTCCGTTACCTGAGTTTGCAGAGAGCACTACCAATTTAGCTTTGATCCATCCACGAGTTGGGAGACGCCGAATAACTAAGGTTGGGTGACAGGGTGTCAGTGAAGGCCACTCGAAGTGTTCCCACCGCTCGTACGGCCGAGAAGTATCTCTGCCTAACGGTTGCCAATAGCACCACCCGGCCTTGATAATTCTCTCCTTGAAAGAGCATCTCCTTTCTTGCTTTCCAAAGTTCCCGTGCCGCGCGTGCCACAACCGGTTGTGCGAAATTATTTCTCAGGGCTTTACATTGAGACCGTGGCAAATTATTAATATCCCTGTATACTTGTCAGTCTGTTTGTTTGAATTCGTTAGATTATGTGATTTTGGGTCTGACAAAGGCTTGATTTTGGATTAGGAATGTCCCATTTTGGTTGGATTCCGAATTATAAATACGTTAGCTCACCTCAATATTATTTGCATTCCAAAATCAGGAAAACTTGGGTCGATTTTGCTTGAGATCATTGACATTTCAATTTTTAATTAATTTCTGAGAGGTTGGCTTGTCTAAAAAGGGAATTGAATTGGATCAAAAGCCTCTTCAAAAGCTCCCCCCTCTGCCGATTTCGTTCCAGAAACAGAATCAGAATCGGCCCCCATCAGTTACGGTTCCTCAGTTGAGGAACCGGAAATCGCCGGTTCTGAAACGGGACTTAGATCTAGTAAATGAATACAAATATATTCAGTCTGAATAGTTCTCTATTTGTATTTTTGACAAACATGAATATTTATATCCGTGCCGTTTAAAATGTGGATGGAGATACAAAAGTGCATACACATGCCCTGTAGTGTTCTCGAAGACCAAAAGGGCGCTACATCAAATAGTCAAAAGTGTGGCCTCCCTCACCTGGATCCCCTGGTCTGCTTGCTCACCGTTCTTATCCTGTTTCAAAAATACAGTTACCAAAAATGAACATTCCAAGCACCATGAATGACCTATTTTCAACCACGAGCAGTGACGTGGATCTTCGTCAATGAATGGATAAGCTGGCCTTTCCCAAATCGAACAACTAACTAATAAACTAACTACTGTCAATTCTTATCCTTCACAGACCCACGTGTGATTGCATCCTATCCAATCCAAGTCCGAAAACTAAGTTTTTCAAGAAGAGAACACTGATATGGACTCTTCATCATATTGTGTATATATATAGCTTCAACAAGAACTTGTCCTCTTCACTATAATCCGTCCATTTCAATTCAATTCTCAACTCCAAAGAGTAATCGAAGATGTTGGCCATATTCCACAAGGGATTTGCTCACCCACCACAAGAGCTCACCAGCCCTGATCACCACAGATCAAGGCTATCCAAGAAGCCTGAGGACATCCTCAAAGACTTCCACTCCCCCACCCCAACTCCTCCTTCTGCGTCACCTTCAGCACCGGCGCCGCCCTCGCCTCCGCCGCCGCCCCCCGTCTCTCCTTCCACCACCAGAGGTAGACACCATCAAGCCATCCACATGTCGAACTCTTTCTTTTTCACATTCAATTAATCATTCTGAATCTTGTTTTTGCAGGTTGTTCAGTAGCTTGGACGAGGTGCACTGCATTTTCGTGGGGAGCCTGAGCAACCTGGGCTCGCTTGTAAGGCAGTACGGCCTCTGCGGCAACTCCACCAACGAGGCCGTGCTGGTCATCGAGGCCTACCGCACCCTTCGTGATCGCGGGCCTTACCCTGCCGACCAGGTCCTCAAGGACCTCAACGGATCCTTCGCCTTCGTCGTCTACGACAACGAGACTGGCTCTGTGCTCGCTGCTTCGGTACGCATGCGACCATCACTCACTGTCTGTTTCTGTCGCTTGAAATGTATTGTCGCGTCTCAATCTCTGCTTTTTGGCACAGAGTTCGGACGGGGGAGTTCCTCTCTTTTGGGGGATTGCGGCCGATGGGTCTGTGGTGATCTGTGATGATGTGAGTGTGATGAAGGGCAGCTGCGGCAAGTCGTTTGCCCCTTTCCCAAATGGTAAGGATAAATGGCCCTGTAAGCACGCAAGAAGTTGAGTGGCAAGCGGTGAAAATATATTAATGTGTGCAAATGGGAATGCAGGTTGCATGTTCCACAGCGAGGGAGGGCTGCGGAGCTTCGAGCGGCCGTTGAACAAGATGAAGGCGATGCCGAGGGTGGACAGCGAGGGCATTATGTGCGGCGCCTTCTTCAAGGTCGATAGCTACGCCAAGATCAGCAGCATGCCTCGCGTGGGAAGCTCGGCTGATTGGTCCTCGTGGGAGGACTCTCATTAGTTTCTTCGTTGGAAGAACTGAACACATCTCTTTGGTTTCTCTTTTGTTTTTGAAATTGTCTAAGAGCTCCTTGTTGGTTAAATTGTAACTGTGACAACACGTCTTGTAAATAAATAACGCCATTTGTATGATAATTGTTCTTGATTTTGGTATTATATTGTTTGATCCAGATTAGTTACCTGGCAGCATGCAGCCGCATCATTTTTGCAGGGAGAATTACACTTATTAAGAGTATTTTGGCATCAATTTCGCAATACATTTTGCAAGCGTGCCGTGCCAGGATGTTAACAGACATGTGATACATTCTATCTAGACATGTATATAACAATGTGATATATTTTATCTAGACATGTGTATTTTCCTTATATTCTTCTCTTCAAATATTTGTGAAAGAATATACAATAATATACATAAAAAATTTTCCTTCTTCAAATTATCATAGTATCAGAGTCAGTCCTTTACTCATCGTCGTTCCACGCTATCAACAAACCTATTCTGAGCCGTACTCGCATAGCGTGTGCCTAGCGTCGGACCACTTTCGCCTCCAGTCGTCTCTTCGTCTTCCACTATTGTTGACGTGAACGACATCTTCCTTCAGTGCTGCCTCTGTCACTTTTTTGTAGAATTCATGTAGTCGAGTTCTCGTGAACCCTTCTACCTCTATCCTCTTTATGTACGCATCATCAGTGATCGCCTCTGCTATGCATGGCCGAATGTGCCCGCCATTCCTGCCGTTGACGAGAGACAATTGGCGAGCGATGACTTCACCATTCCTGCCGTCGACGAGAGCAATTTGGCGAGCAATGACCTCACCATTCTCGCCTTCGACGAGGGACGACCGATGAGCGTATTTTCAAACTCTCTGTGTTTGATCCACAGTGAGTTTGAGAGAGGTGTTAACAAATATGTGATACATGTGATACATTGTATCTAGACATGTATACTTTTCTTATATTCTTCTCTTTACTTCTATATATATTGATGTAATCCTTGGTGAGAGAATATACAATAATATACACAAAATTTTCCTTCTCCAAATTATCATGGTATTAGAGTCATTCCCTTGCTGATTATCATTCTACGCTATCAACAAGCCTGCGCTGGGCCGTGCTCGCATAGCGTGTGCCTAGCGTCGGGCCACTTTTGTCTCGGGCCATCTTTTCATCTTTCGCTATTGTGACGCCCTGATCCCGCGGGTACGAAGACGTTACTGCGACGTTCTACGTAGGGCGGAAATAACCTCACATATATACGTTAAACATCTTTACAGACAAGAATTAGAGTACGGAAGTATAGTGGTAATGTACATTCCAGAATAATAACATAAGTACACAGTTATCACAGGGCATGATACAATATTTCAAGAATATTAGATCACGAAGAAGTGCAAAAGTATGATATGCAATATATGAAAAATACTCACGAGTAGCAAGATGAGAATCTCGTGAGCTGATCAAGGAGGGCTGAAAAAAGGGCTCCAAATAGACAACCGCTAATCTACTCTTCCACTGCGCACTCTGATCAGCTACAACAAGGCC